>LKNJ01005000.1:37027-90107 GCA_002120245.1 Maccullochella peelii | reverse complement strand
GTATATATATATATATATATATAAAATCTGATCTGACCCAGTGTGAATAACAATTATAACATCACACAATTATATGAATGTATTATTGTAATTATATAACATTGTACAGGGGGTTATTTTCATGTGCTTCACAAATGATCATAGTTGATTTGAGAAATCAAATCTATCTTACTACCTCATTCTTGTGAAGTGTGACGTGGGCCTGAGTAAAAAGCTGCAGGATGATTTTTATTCCCGCCTCGTCCTCGGGCAGAAACTAGTTCTGCTAATGAAAAACAAAATGTTCACTGTGAGTCTGTGGATTATCAAGACAAACCAGGACATTGTTTCTAGGGAGATACATTGTTACATTTTTTTTAATCTCATTTTTCAATGCTGTGAGCACCATGCACAAAACAATCGTTAGAAGTAAGGGAGAAAATATATTTTAGTTTTGTAAATCGGGTGAACTTACACTTTAGGAGATGTTGTATTCATGTATGAATGTCAATTGCGTTTTGAAATTCAGCTGTATGCTGTTCACATAATACCAGATATTTTCATCATTGATTCATAGTCCATGTTAGACACAAGTGATAATAAAAGAAAAGAGTGACATAAAGGCATCAGTAGCTGGAAGCCTGTCATTTCTAATCACTCTTTGCAGGAAGGTCAAAACATGGGACCTTACTAGCTGCAGTTGGCAGACTGCGAGCACGCTTGAGAAACAACGGACTGTCTGGACCCAAAGCACTCTGGGGAAGGACAAAATGTGTCAATAATATTCTCTGTTGCACGCACACACACACACACACACACACACACACGCACGCACACACATACTCAACCTCTTGTCCCCATCTCCCACATTACACCAAAAAGCACCTTTCAAAAGAGCCACACCTGCTTGTCAAAGCCATGGTTTGAAACCACCTGATCACTGGTGCAGATGGATGGTCATGGACAACCAGTGAGCCCGGGGAGAGGGGGGGGGTACAGCGATGAGCGAGGGAGAGTGTCACTCTGATGTACATGCTGCAGTGCTGCTCCTCGGAGGAACACGTAACACCTCGGATTTCACAGACAGCGACATCAAACAAGGTTCGGGTTGATGCCTCATTTGTCATTTGCACACACTCTTTCAGCCTCTGCAGCTCCTAATTATGCACATCTAATAGCAGAGTATCATTTATAATTCCCACTCTTTCATTTCACTATCTCACAAGCATACTCCCTCCTCCTTCTTTTCCTTGCAAATGGAATGGCTTCCTCCCACCAGAGCCCTTTAAATAAGTTGTTGTGCAACTAATTATAAAGCAGATCCATGCAGGAGAAGGGCACATGCTGAAGTTGCATAACCCTCCTTGTTTGAATGGGAAAGTATTAACCCACAATTAGCCATGAACAAGCATGAATCAAATGCAGTAGCAAATGCACGCTACATTAACTGCTAACATAGAAAGTTTATACAGTAGGTTCATGCAGTACTACAACTACTACTACCAAGTACTACTGATCTAGCTTTACTGCTTTATCCATTGTGGCTCAGATCATTTTATAAGATGCAAGTCCACAGGTGGCACTAGAGATTCAAAAGAGTACTCCACTGATTTAACATTGCACGCCTATAACATTAGCCGTGCATTCAACTGTCAAGCAAATTTTGATCAAACTTTTGAAATGTCACAAAAAAGAAATGAGAATTGGGCGCATTTACGTCAACTGGTTTGGAGCAAATAAACTAGGCTTGTTGCAAAGTGTAGTTTGGTCAGATGTTTTGGCAGTTTAGGCTATGCTTTGCGCATGGCTGTAATCTGCCAGTAAACAGAATAGAAGAAGTAGAGGTTGTGAACAGGAAACAAAAACAAGTCGCCTTGGCCATCTAACCCATCTACGGGAGAAAAATGGAGAGAGGTCCTCAGGACCTATTTCTATTGGGCAAGTTTTAATTGGCCATGTTTCATGCTGTCCAGAGACAAAGACAAATTCATGTGGAATAGTTGACCGGAAACAACTGATCAGTCATGTGAGTTCAATGTTCGCTACATCAGAACTTATTTGGCAAAGGCGTTTCCATATCCCATTTAGCAACAACTTTTTTTCAACAAAGGCAAAAACCACCTCAAAATCAATACAGCAGAACCAGAGATATCGTCTTTTTTATTCAATGCATTCTTCTTCCTTGTCAAAACCTGGTGCCTACATTACTCACAATGCAAGTTGACCACCGCTAGTTGGAGATTGGAGTGTGTTCAGCTAGTATCGGCTAATGTAGTCTCTAGCCCCTAGCCTCGAGCAGAGATGAGGTCTGGTAGGCTCTCTTCTTTCAAACTCTGCACGCCCAGATTTGTTTTTCATTTTCAAACTAGTAGTCTTCAGCCCCAACCGACGCTGACTCAAGTGACATCACTTGAGGACATTTATAAAATTTCACACAGCTCCCTGTGGAGCCACAAAAGGAAACCAGACACAGTTTTGTTTGTCAAACATCTTGGTGGGGCTTATAGGCCCATCTAGCCCCACCCTAGCATTGCCTATGGGCAAGCCTCAGATGCACAAATAGATTCAATCGGTCAGTTTTACTGATGCCGCAGCAAACTGTCCTCAGTAGCAAAACATGCTCATGAAGGATATAAGTGCCAGCATATACTGTACTGAGTCAACAGCTACTTTTGAATGTTTGGATAAATGCATCTGAATATCAGTTTGTGTTGTAAATATGATGAAATGCTAAACTGAATTAATTAGTGTTGGGTTTAATGTGTAACAGAAACACATTCCCTGAGCTGAAGCCAAAGTTTTTTTTTATATTGTTTGCCAGATATGAGCAGCAACTTTTGTCTTTGTTTTGTATTTTATTGTGCATGGACAGTCTATTGACTCTTACTTTTTTTCTTTGGCATTTGAAGGATATTGACGTCCCCTGTTTGTTCGCGGGGGCTGAAAGCAACTACAGATCCAAGCATTCCCCTTGATTTTTTGCCATCATGTTGTGTATGCGTGTGTGCATTGTGTGAGAGAGTGAGACGAAGGGGAAAAAAGAAACACACACACACACACAAAGTATAGTGTGGTATTTGCTTTCTCCTCTTTTAACAGCAGCCCATAAAAAGTTTACTGAGAGCCCTCCCTTCTGCTTTCATCAGCATATCACTTTGAGCTCCTATTATGCAAATGAAATCACAGCTCTATAAACCATATGTAAATGGAAAAACACAAGCATGTCCAGACGAAATTACAGTCATAAATTTGATCAACAGCGCTCTAATAATCAGAACAGTAAGTGAAGCTTTCCTGCTCTGTACTGTTTGGTGAGATCCTTTCCATTCATCAGTGTGATTTGTCAGCCGAGACGTGTCAAATTGCCCAAATTTTAGGGCTGATTGTTGGGATATTTGCTCGCAGCTACAATAATTGTGTGCTGCTTGTGTGCTTTCTAAATATCTTTTTAGACCGCTCAAAGTACTCCAAAAATACACTCGTGGCAGATAAAAAGGCAGACAGCTCGCGTCCGTCATGTCAGTCGACAACCGACAATGATTGAATTCTTTAGCAATTCCATTAAATCTAAATGCATCTATGCAAAATCATCCCAGATGTAACTATGATGTATTGATCAGCTGGATGCAAAATCTACCTCAAATCACACATAAAATATTTATACATGCAGTGCGAGTTAAAAAGCAGAAACACATCAAGCAGAGAGCAGAGTGAGATGGAGAGCCAGATTTAAAGGCCATGTGGACCCAATGGATTCCATAAGCTTCTGATGTCCAACAACATTAATAATAAATATAACCACAAGCGGCCATTAGTGGGGTCCAAGCCCGTGAAGCAAATGGTTTGACAGTGTGAAGATAAAACTGATTCATCATTTTGGATAAGTGCTACGTCTCTGAGATAGAAACTCCGGCAACTGCAGCTGAAATGGCGTCTTAACAAATTTCCATTTGAAAAATTGCCAATTTTGGTGAAGCTACTGAGTGCAACCAAATGTAGTGTTGCACACTTGTAAGCCCTTCTCAAAATTCTTAAGTTTGATTAAGCATCACTGAATTATGCATACCGTCTTGTTAAAAAAGACACAGTAGCTCATAGTCAAATGCTCATTACATGCTGTGTACTAACAACAAAAATGCTGGTTGGACAAGAGACAGCTGTAAACAACTTTGCTACAGATCTTTGCAACTAGTGGGGCAAAAAATGTTAAGTCTCACCTGAGTTAGCATGTTAACATGCAAATGTTATGCATTTTAGCATGTTGGCTAAACATCACTTGTTAAATATTTAATATGTCTCAATACTTGATGTACCTGCATTCATAAAAATGTTTTGGCCACTTGGGCGCAACAAGCTAACAAAACAGTGACAAATTATCACCTTATAGCTAAAGCTTTTACGGCAAACATGTTAGCAATCAGTTGCCTATTTACACATCCAGCAGAAACATATTAGCATTCATTTGCAATCGTGTTCACCTGGCAAATCTAAGTCCAATATTCACTTTCTTTTAGCTCCTGAGGGAAATATCTGTCTCTTTAATGGCTAAATGCTACACTGTGGTCACTAGCTAGTGGCTAACTTTGTCTGTCTGCCATTTGGGGTTGGGAAGGTAGTCTACAGTGGCTTTTTCTTTTTAGCTTTTTTGCTGAAAACACCACTGATGAGAGCGGTGAGAGTGATTTAAAACTGTAAAGCTGTGGGCAGTAAAACAAAAGAAATTAGCTACCCCATACTCCCATTATATCTATCCATTGCAGCCATTATTAATATGAAAATATTGATTAGAGCAACTTTAAATATTTTAATGGAGACAGATTAAAACTTAAACAAAATGGCAGTTCAGCCCAAATGCAGTGTTTAGAATCACCAAATACAAGTTCAACGAATTTTTAAAAGGGCTTAAATGATTAAGGAGAGTTTTCCAGTGTAACATCTTCAAACACACTCTCTAAGGCCCTACTTAGAAAAACTCCACCATCTGTAGGTCATCTTCAGGTGATGGACTTAAAGATAGTAAGCAGGGCTTCATGGGGTAGAGATCCGCATTGTGTATGTGAAGCCTTGACAATAAAGAACTGCATTTGTCTGCATTCATAATGTGAGTAATTACAAACCAGAGGAGCACAGAGTGTTCTCATATAAGGCAGAGAACAGCCAGAAAATGATCAGCTGGCTTTTTGTTTGGCTCCTGCTGTGTTAATGGGCTCTTGTCCATATCCAGTGTATGGCCTGCCCAGCATGACTCTGGTTACTTTAGCTTTCACACAGACTGTGACCCTGTCACCTTTACAGCAGCTTCACAAGCGACTGACCACTGTGTTAGTGTGTAGTCAGAACAAAAGACAAGAGATTCATCTTTCTATCTGTTGTCTCTAATGACATACGCAGTGATGGCCTGCTACACAAGGTGCTCCATTTATATTTCAAAGTTACGGTATATTTAATTCCTCTTAGTCTGTACTGTAAACCTATGAGCAATGTGTTAGTTATTGGAATTTAGTCTTGATTTTATGAACAGTATTCCCTTCTTGTCCTAGCTGCAATATGAAAAGAAAAATCACTTAATTTTTCAACTTAAAATTCCATTAATTTACCCATTAAAATTCATGTACTTAAGGTATTTTCATAGGATTTTATGCATATAGGTAATGAGGAAATTAATAGATTTTAATATATCTAAAGTATTTTAATGCTGCAGGGCTTAATGGCTTTCTAAGGGGTAAAATTGATTAAATAACATTACACCATAATTTATGTTAAAAGGCCCTTGATTTATTTTTATTTTTTTCAATCAAGGTGAAAATTGAGTTTCAGTCAGTTCAGGTTTAATTTTTAAGGGCTTTTTACTTCTTAAAAATCCTTTTAAACCATGAACATGGACCGTTAAATGTCCCTCAATATATCATGATACATGAATTAATCCATTAACCAACACCACATTTTAAGTGAACCCTTGAATTTGCACTTTAATTGAAAAATGTAGGTCCTTCGAAGTACAAATTAAGGGGTACCTGTAATGATATTATAAACATTTTCAGGGATTTTTATAACACCTTAAATCGATCATTAACATATTTGTCAAATATACCAAATGAATGTGTAAATTTAGGGTAAAGCCTGGCAGCACTAAAAATCTGCTTAATTTTTTACTTAAGGATTTTTAAAATCACTTTGAAATGTTGATATTTTAAAATAAATGGACAAATGAAGGGGTCTCTGACCACCGCACCAAACACCGAGATTTAGATTCTGAAATGCACAATAGATTTATTGTGCATTTCAGAGCCATTTGGGGAGTGTAACCTACATGTAGACAGCTATTCAGCCTTTTTAATAGCTCCTGTCTTTGTCCCTGGAAGCTCATTCACTAAAGAAAAAAACCGTGATGGGGATGAGTTGTGAGAACTTATGTTACCCTTAGGCTACTAGCTGCCTATTGCTGTTATAATCTATAATAAGATTTTGCATGTAACCGTGTTCATAAAGCAGTGCAACAATTTATGGATGCATCAAAATCCATTTCGTTCATAAAAAGACAATCCCCTGTCTGTCTTCTGCTTTCTAAATTGACTTCTTGGCCCTGAGCAGCAGTGGGCAGGTCTGAACCTTTGAACCTGACGCGTTAATGGGCTTGTGTCTGTAACAGGGGTCTGGCCTAGTTGTGCCGAGACAGCAGGAACACGGTCCCTCTGCCTCTCTCTCACAGACTGTCACCTTCAAGTAAAGTGTTCGCACGCTTGGCATGGCGGCAAGAAGTCCACTCACCGTTTGCTTTCAGGAGTCACGTACGCGACACGCACGGTGCACCTTCTACAACCTGCTCATTCACATTTTTTAAAAAGCATAAAAATTCCACACGCATATGGCTTAAACACACACAGATGAGAATTTAAACACAGGGGGACACACAACTGTCCACCACCTGCCCCTCACAGACACATACATACACATGCTCTCTCTCTCGCACACACACACATACACACACACTCACTCACATCTCAGGCTCGGTCTAGCCTGAGGGCTGATCAAAACCATCGTATAAAAGCTGTCTTGCTTCCCAGAACATAGACTCTCTCTCTCTCTCTCTCTCTCTCTCTCTCTCTCTCGCGCTCCCCTGAGGCTCCTGAACCATCCTGCCCTGCCATCCTCCACATCTGAGGCAACCCAGAGATGAAACAGTAATTACTCACATATTGGGGTTACATGTCACCTATCAAACAATATGGATTTGGCTAGCTGGGTGTGATCAGATATTGGCATCGTAATCAAGCGCTCCTCTCTGCATTGCACCAAGTTGCTCAGCTCAGAAATGGGCCTCAAATACGATCCAATTACCAGAGTGAAATAACATTACTTTTTTAAGGTTTGATCTTATTTCATCAAACTAAGTTTCTTTTACATTTCATGCTTTGTATAAACTCCATGCCCGTTTTTTTTCATCACAGGGATTGTTGAAGTTTCATCTCATTTTTTGCAAATACGCTCACTATTTGAAGGAAGTATATTTTATCACGCACCCAGTAATGGAACTAAAAGCACAGAAGCCCTGTCAGGGTTATTTGGCAGCCATTTCTGCGCAGTTTTAGTTACATCATAGGACAATTTTGTCCTCTCTACACGGACTGGATGGAAAGAACTCGCCATGAAATATCAGCCCATACATCAGAGAAGACAGTGAATGTAATTATCAGATAATTCTGAGTGAACATGAAGATCTAATTGGAAATGAAAGATAAATCTATTTCTTATCAACATGTTTCAACAGGCACTGGCAGTGAATGTGAAGACCCATTTTGCATATATTCTCAAGATAAGGTCCACACTTATATAAATGTAATTACATTTAAACTACAAGATATATCTCACTAATACCATAGACAGCTTTGAAGTCTCATACAATAGAATTAAACCATTTTTTTCTATATGAAAATATTTCACAGCTTTCTCCATTCTGTCACTGAATAACTGACCCATATTGGATGTAATTGTCCCTACCAATATTTTTAATGATCCCAAACCATCTTCCGTCATTTTCACTCCCCAACAATCGGTATGGTGAGGAGTTTCCAGTTTTGTGTGTTTCCAGTAAAAAGTTAAAGGGCGAGATATGAGGGATATTTGATGATCTGGCAACCCAGCTACATAGTTTTGGCTGGCTACAGCACTGGCAGTGTCATCTGCGAGAACGGCAGCAATTTTGAAGCAGTTGGTATAATCACAGAACATCATATCACAGAAGTGAGAATAAGGCCTTTGTTGAACTAGCTTCATTCAATTTATTTTTTATGTAAATTTATTAGGTGTTAACTAATTTGTGATCATTGCTCAAAATATAATTTAAACATAAACCAACTTTATTATTGTAACATCAGGCAAAAATGCCCCTCAGAAAGTGAAAGATGGAGGACATCAGGTCCTTTTCTACTTGTTGGTTGAACAGTGATGCGTTTACTTACTCTTGTACGTACTGAAGTACATTTTGAACAGTGATCTGATCACCGCGCTTAGAAAAAAGTGAACCAACATCAAAGTCAGTGAGTACGAATCTTTAAACTGACCTGAACGAAACAATTCAAATCAGCAATGTAATTCATAATTTACATCTCTAGTAACTTGCAGCTTAGTTAATAATTAATTAAGTTAATAATGTTCTTGAACCAAAGCATAGCAAACAATTATAATCTTTAATATCAAACTCATTTAGTAGCTAATGCCATCACTCTTCTCTGCCCTTTTTCACAAGTGGATCCTCAATTTTGTTATTATTGTATGGGTCATTATAACATGCACAATATTTCTATACAAAATTAGCCACAGCATGCCCAATTGATTTATTTTTTGTTTGTGATTGTCATGCAAAAATCCTGAGAGCGGCATCTTGACCAGCACAGAGACACACAGGCAGGTGGAGCTACAGGGTCAGGTCAGCTCTGATGTCAGAAATGCCTGGCTGTTACTTCAAGAGGTGATTACAAAATAAATACAAGTGAACAATTTGGAGATGGTTTAAAGATACAGTAGGTTCATGTTTGCACATGGCTCAGGCTCTGTCACGAAGCACCGTTATTAGCTTCAGGAAACGCTTGAGTTGTGTTGCAAAATCAATCAAAAGGTGTTACAGAATTTCAGGTGAGGTTTTAAAATGGTTTACAGCAGACACCTGGTTAAAACAAAATAGCATAAACACTCTATTCTATGTAAATTTTTAAATAATACCTTTAGTCTCAGATTTAATTAAATAAAATGTGAAATATCAATTAAAATCTAGATCTAGATAAAGGAGGTGCATGTGTACATATGACATAGGAAAAGAGAGAAAAGCAAAAGTGCACACACACACAGATGCCTATTGGTTGTCCAACAAAATATCTCCATACCTTTGTTTGGACGTACAAAAAGGATTAGATTTATGTTGGGAGGTAATTCTTCTTGACTGCTTACACCTCTGCCAGTAGAATTCTCAACCTCTTGAATAATATCCAGTAAAAATAACCTCAGGTAAAAGTAGTGCGATCCAAACTGACAGCCTTGAAACTATTGGCAACATTCTGCATGTATTGCCTCTCACACCGAACGGATGTGAACCATCTGTTTAAATTGCACTTGAAAGCAGCATTTGCCCCCAACTGAGATCAGACCAGATCAAAACTTTATTCTATATATGATTTTTCTTCACCCTTGTATCCCTGCTGTAATGTT
The DNA here is from genome assembly GCA_002120245.1 of Maccullochella peelii. NCBI lineage: Eukaryota > Metazoa > Chordata > Actinopteri > Centrarchiformes > Percichthyidae > Maccullochella > Maccullochella peelii. Next base: position 80,426 of record LKNJ01005000.1, on the reverse strand, counting down.
TGTGCATGTTAACAACACCGGCTGTTGAAATTGTGAATCATTAGATGTACATTTTTGGTGCGATAACAAAAATTAAGTAGACACGTGTGATTTTGGGGGAGTGGCTGCAGACTTCTTTCATCCTGTGCAGTTTGGCATTCACACTGCAGATGTCCTGTGTTAACAGTTACTTCATGTAGACCGAACCGCTTCATTAATCAGCAAATTATAAACAGACTTGGTCATAAATCCCTCATAGTGTAACCCTGGTTTCTGGGTTGGTAGCGTTCTCCAGTCCTTCTGGTCTGTGGGCAATAAGCAGCTACAATTTCTTCCTTAATAATCTTCTTTAATTTCACCAACATAGCAAGACAGTAGGCCTACACACTCCACTCTACTGCTGCACATGTGCACAACGTCTCCCACAAAGGGGACATGAAATGGTAACTTAAATGTTACACATAACATAATAGTTAAAGTGCTATAAATGCTAATAAAACAATTACTGTATTTAATTATACTTAATTCTGCAAGTCCAAATAATATTGTGGAATTGCTCCTACCGAAATACATCTTACCACAGTATACTGTACAGCTCAAAAAACAACATGAATCTGATCTGGACTTAGAACAGTGACAAGGACATTTGCAAACAATCAAGTGGTTTGTTCCCTTGAGCCTGTTGAAAAGCAAATTTTCCCAAACGCTATAATGTCACTGACCCCATCTGGAACAATGCCAGACTACAGACACATTCCCACTAAGGCCACAGTGTGATCATGAGTTTGGAAGAGCAAACCAGCAGTTGTTCTTTTGTTCCTTCCTGTGCCCTTGATTTTACTTTGTGTGGCAAACGATGCACTTTAAACCAGTTATAAACTGGTATAAACATAACTACATCTACTGTCTTTTCTTTCCCTCTAATTTCTATCCTGATTCTGTACATCTGAAGAATACAGCGTGTGCTTTTGGTTTGTATTATTTTGAGTGAAAATGCTATACACTACACATTTACAGTGTATTGGCACATGAGACCCAGAGCTTTTAAAGCAATTCGACATTTTGGGTGAAACGTTGTTCGCTTTCTTGCCGAGAGTTAGATGAGAAGATCGATACGAAGTCTCATGTCTGTCCGTTAAATATGAAGCGGTCAGGAGACAGTTAGCTTAGATTAGCACAAAGACTGGAAGCAAAGGGAAACAGCTAGCTGTCCAAAGGTAACAAAATCCATCTAACAGCACCTCAAAAGCTCTCTCATTAACACATTATATCGCTTTTGTTTAATCCAAAAAACTGAAATGTATCTTATTTGTTGGCCATCACTGCTCAAGACCAAGAAAAAGCTAGCTAACACCTATGTAAAATCACAGCTTTGTCATTTTTATATACAGACAACATGTTAATTTGTGAGCTTTAGAGTTGCTGGTAGGCTGACGTTTTTTACCTGCAGACAAAGCCAAGCTAACTGTTTGCCCCTGTTTCCCGCCTTTATCCTCAGCTAAGCTAAGCTAACTGTTTCCTGGCTTATAGCTACATATTTAACATACAGCAGAGTGGTATCGATCTTCTCATCTAATTATCGGCAAGAAAGCGAACAAGCGTATTTCCCAAAATGTCAAACTATTCCTTTAAGACACAGAAATACACATACACTATTTCCTCACTCACATGAGTGGGAGGAATTTGTATAAGTGGCCTGTTAACTTGCATTTTTGGATTCATATTTTCTCCACATCCAGCCTTATTTGACAGTAAGTGTTTTGTATAGAGGGGTTAAAAATAGCAGCACTTTCAGATGAAATCTTAATGGTCAGACCTGTAGCTAAAACTGAAAACAGATGCCTAAATGTGTTCCTCTCCCTGCTGTTCACATCAGCTTCTGACAGCACTTCTTAGAGATAATCATAGTCCATGAAGATCAGATGGTGAGGCGTTAATGTTCGACTGCCCTGTTTAATGTAAACATGGAGAAACCTTGAGGAGGCAGCGACAAAAGGTGAACGAACCCCTGCTGGAAAGACACTGAGATTTGTGCTTTTTAATGAATACATTAACAAACCAGCAAATTAGAATATTGCTGCTTTCAAATTCGAATCATGTTGGGGTTTTTTTTGTTTTTTCCTCTAAATTAAGCACATTTTTGGGGTTACTGAGGTCTATGGCTGTGTTATTGGCATTTCCAATTTCACTACAATTTGTCCCACAAAGGAAAAAAAAAACTAATCAAAAATCTTGGGATAGATTTATTGGTTTCTCCACATGAGCCTCCACCATTACTCCTCCACCCCTTCAATTTGCTTTCTTCTACTGAAGTGCACCTTCATGCTTGCCTTTGCAAATTGCAGTTTTTACTTAACACAACGCTTAATTGCAGGCACATGCTTGAGTGGTCACGGTGCCCATCAGAGGCAAAATGAGTCACAACAGCGCAGCATAGATTATTCTGGAATCAGCAGCCGTGGTGCCGGGCTCCCACTCTAAGCCCCCTGGTTGCAAACCAGAGCCGAGTCCATCTCTTGGGCACCGGCACCAGATGGCAGAGCCAGTAACAGAGCTGGGGGGGGAAAAAATGAGGAATAGAGAGAGGAAGTGAGAGAAAAGTCAGAGATTGGAAAAAAGAGCGGATGGAAAGTGCCTGGGTTCGGTCTGATCATTAGATTTCTAAACTCAGACGGCTGCGGATGGATTTGCATAGCCTAGGGTTGGCAGTGGCCCACTTTCCCCTCGCTGTCTTTCTGAAAGACTGCCAGTGCATTCCATTATTTGTGTCAAGGCGGGTTCTGTGGTGAAGAAAATAACAGTGCTGGCACATAGTCAGAGTTTACGGTCTCTCCCCTGCCCTCCCCTCCTGGTGTTCACTGTGACTGGCTGATTCCTGAATGCAACCCAGATATCTGCTGAGGAGGGAGGCAGTAAACGAGGAATACAGCGGGTGAAAGACAGTGTAAACAAGATGAGGAGGGAGAACGTGTTAAAGAATGAAAGAGATGGAGAGATCAGTGCAGGACACACTTTCTGCAGGCAGACCTCGAGGCCTGGCTCACTCTGAAGACCGAGGAGCCCACCCGGAGACCAGCTCCCGCAGTTCAAATGGCTTTAAGATATTACCCTCTTATCTAGCTCGCTCCTCTGCTAACGGAATAGCAAGCACACACAGACATGCATGCATACGGGTGCTGCTGGCTAAGAAACATGGACTGCAGAGAGATGCTGAAGTTCCACAGAGCAATGAATTAAACACATTATCATGTCAGTACACATATGTACATATACTAGATTTAACACAAACATAGAATTGTAATGTCTGTATGCCATGACAAATTCTACATTAATATAAATATGTCATTAAATGTGTTGCAAAGCAAAATAACAAATCTCGTTCTTTTAGCAGTTTTCTTTGTCCACTGTTTATTGCATTAGATGTTATTTTTGAGTTTATTGTATGTAACCATATTTACACCTGACACTAAGACTAAACTAGTAGTCAACTATAAGTTCATATTATGTATATTTTAAGTACACTGTCAGTACAAACGACACACTAAAAGTAATCAATGGGTGCTCTTGTATGCTCCCATTAAGTGTAATACACTCTAATGCTGGCCCCACACTAGAGGATAACTGGGTAAGATTTTAGGTCCGATTCGCCTGATTATCTGCTCAAATTATCCTGTAGTGTGAGGGGTTTACAGACATGATCTTAAAGGGAAAGTCTGGTATTTTTAAATCTGGACCCTATTTTTACAAATTTAGGGGTTGAAATTACTAATAGTTACCATTAGTTTTGAAATTGGTCCAATAGATCGCCTCTGCTGGTATCCGCGAACAGGCTGCAACGTAATCCTTGCGGGCAATTGCGCCCGTGAAAAGTACATCCACTAAAAGTGGTTGTTTTTGCTACGGACAGGCTCAGATTGTTATTTGAAGCGTATGACAACATTATGGAAAGGATCCCTACAGATATAGAGCTTTTGTTAAAGAGTAAGATCCTTTTTGTTTAACCAGAAACAGAAGTCTCGCTTAAGGAAAAGTCTCGCTCTGAAATCTTGCGAGAGGTTGAGTTGTTGCATGAGTATACTCAAAGAAGTATACTTTATGGCGCACACTTTAAGTATAAAAATAACACTATGAATCTAAACTAACAGGGTACTTGCAAGCTCACTTTAAATGTACATCATGTTCAAAATAGCACAGAAACAGCACTAGAAGAGTACTTACAAATTTACTTTGAATGTACTTGTATATGTGTAGTATACATAACACATAACACTGCAATAGTACATATTTACTGTTTTGCAAGTGCACTTTAAGTATACTTTAGGTACAAAGAGACACATAACTGTAGCATAAAGTACATCTAGTGTATGCTTTGAAGTACATTTGTATACTAAAAAGCGGGCCATGGGTATGCATGTGTGTGTTTGTGTGTACCGCATTCACACATGACTGGCATGTCAGGCTTTTGTTCTCATGCCCATCATTTTAATATGTATGACGTCTTCTTATTTACTGCAAGTCAAATGATATTCTGTGTATAACAGAGGCTGGATTCCTCACAGAAAGCTCTGGCGGCATGAGGCTATTGTTATTCATGGCCAAGGTGTGTTTTCACTGTCTGCATATTTTTAGGGATTTGAATAACCATCCTCCTGTGGCTCAGAATCTGCTGACCTAATGAGCCAACCTGACTGATTGACACAGGAGACCATCAGAGCAGCCATTCATCATCTCCTGCGGTGAATAAACACTGGATATTTCATCCTCCCAGTGTATGCTTGATAATGGATCATTTTAAGCCCGTTGGGGAAAAGAAATTCTATACAAACTGCCAACACGTGCCTGACAATGCCTGATCACGGTCCCATGTCTTAAATCCACATGAGAAGGGTGTGGAGGCTGCCAAGAATTTCAAAAATATGAAATGACGATTGCTTTTTAGGTTCACAAAAGAGCTCGTTCTACTATAAAATTGCTGGTGGCAATACAAATTGAAGCAGGAAAAATGTTCTTTCTTTCAAGAAAGTAACTTCAGTTGACAAGTTTGAGAAGGCGTCTTTAGGAGAGAGATGAAATGAAGCACATGAATGACAATGGTGCGAGCAAAATGCACTGGATGCTTTTTTAATTGTTTTTGTCACTTGTGCATTCAGAGGCGAACATCAAGCTGTCACTTAACAAGACTTTTTGTTGTAAATCACTGCTGTTCTGGCTTCGACTCTAAGAGGTTAGATAGACCCAAACCCCCTAAATCTGGCATTATCATGTCCAAATGAAGATTAGTGGATAATGTGCATAAGCCTGGCCTGTTTTCTTTTAACATTTTTGTTGATGTTCAGTGCAAAGCAAACCTAGAATGAATGATTGAAAAATGGGTCTTTCAAAGGTGAGTGGGAAAATAGCTGCAATTATACAAGTCATATTAAACAAATTTAGCCATGCTGAAGTACCTTTTTAGGGCTCAGGGGTGAGTGCAAGGTCAACCGAGCCTGTTTCAGGTACAAAAACTATTCAAATAGAGGACAGATGTCCTTTGTTCCCTTATTAACATGCTGTAATTTAACTCAAACTTGACCAGAGATGAGTACTTTACATTGTGTAGGCAAAGCCAATGTGTAAATGGTAGAAAATATGTTAGAAGGTTGTGATGTATAGATGTGTTTTTTGCTGTTTAAAGGAATACAGACACAGACAGGAATAGTTTGACATTTTGGGAAATACACTGATTCATTTTCTTGCATAGGGTTAGAAGAGCATAAGGTTCGATACCACTCTCATGTATCTGTGTTAAATATTAAGCTACAGCCAGCAGCCGGTTAGCTTTGCTTAGCATAAAGACTCGGGGGGGGGGGGCATTAATGGCAGGTTGCCATTAAAAACCTACCTACCACCATGAGAAATAAAGCTGTTGGTAGGCAGATTGTGTTACCTTTGGACAGAGCCAGGCTAGCTGTTTCCCCCTGTTTCCAGTCTTTATTCTAAGCTAAGCTAACTGGCTACAGGCCATAGCTTTGTATTTAATGTACAGACATGAAAGTGGTATCAGTCCTCTCATCTAACTGTTGGCAAGAAAGCGAATAAGCATATCACTAAGGAGTGTCTGTCATCTGTCAGCAGGAAAACTGTGGTTTAAGGAATGGTTGCTACCATTTATACTGAGCCATGGTCTGTTTACTGTATATATTTAGCAATTTTATGGTGATTGCAGAGGAGTGAAAACATTTATGGACACCGTCGGTTGTCCCCAACTAAATGCTGAGGGTGAGCTGAGCACACAGTTACTGCTTAAACTGGAAAACATACAGTAGGCTTGCCCTTTATATCTTTGGCAGTTCAATTCTAAAATCCCTTAGGGAGGCGCACACCCATTTAAAGGCTGTTAAATGATGATTGATGAGGCATCCTCACAATGATCGTGCCCCCTTCCACTACTTTGGAAACAATCTGTTATCCCCAAAACACCAAAAGCCAGGCCACTTTGTTGTACTTGGCCCCCTAATTTTCTTGCATCGAGGGAATGGGAGCCATTAGCCATTTAAGTGACAGCAGAGAGCTTCGGAGGGCAAGTTGTCCAGAGATGGAAAGTCCTCATTCTAACTGGAGGTCAGAGGGCTGCTAGTTTGTTGTACCCCTCAGGGGCCTCACGCAGCACACACACACATGCTCCCTGTTAAAGATAGCCCAGGAGAACATATGGTCAGGAGGAAATATCAGGGAAAAGAAAACAGCAATTGAACAAGTAGGGTCATGTTGTTTACTTTTCAGTTCACTGAATCTGTTATGGAAGGTGTGTGCAACAATATTACAAACTATTAGTCAAGATGCTTGTTGTCTTGTATTTCTTAGTTGTATACCTTTTATAAATAAAGAAATAGCTGTTCAGATTTGTTAGGACGTTCTACATACTCAGAATGTACTGAATACTGCATAATCTTAGTGTGTGCATGTAGCGCTGCATCGCATACTATATGTAAAGAGGTTACTTATAATCTCTTGTAATAGTTACACAAAATCTGTCTGGTTAGTTTTTGACAGGGAGGACTTTCAAACTCCAGAATCTATATGAGTTGAAGTTCCTCCTTCATTTCTTTTTCTGTGGTCCCTACTACAAATTAATTTTGCCACTTCCCCTCTCCCCTTTTTGTTTCCCTGTGAGAAAGGTGGGTGTCATTTGTTTTGGCCCATTTACTATCCTGATCCAACCCATTATTTATAGTATTTTTATTTTTATTTTTGTTCATATTTTTGTTTTGTACAATGTTATAATGTCTGTCCCAACCTGTTAATATACTGACACTTAAAAAGAGTTGTTTTAAGTGTAATTGCTGCTAGCTTAAAGTTGTGGTGAGCTAAGCTAACTTCCATTTTGCATATTCATGTTATTTGTGTAGGAGCTGGAGCAGGCTGTATAATTGACATGGAGGTTCTGTTTCCCTGTTGTTTATCAGAATAAACAGAGGTCAAGCATAACGAGATCTCGGTGTCACGGTGTCTTTCCTTGCCTAACCAACACAACACAGAAGCCCACCGGTTACATATACATGATTTGATTTTTATATCTAAGCAGAAGTGACTTTGTAATAAGAGAAAAATCTGTTTCAGCTCTTTTACTCTTTTCTTTCTTTACAAATTGAGATTTGGATTCACCAACATGCACAGCCACTTCTCCCCCTTTGTTGTCCATCATATCATTTAGACAATGTTGTTTTGATGAGAACAAGGTGTAAAAGGATCGCAGTATCCTTATCCTTATTAGTATCTAGAATTCAGACAGATAATGTCTTTCCCTCTGTTGTGCTAACTATTAAATGGTTAAAAATAGTTAAACAGCTAATATCTTTCATGCTTTTATGCTAACTAGGCCTATTAGATAATTAAAACAGCATATGTCTGAATTGTTAAAAACAGTTCAAACTGCTAATGTCTTTCTTTCTCTTATGCTAACTAGCAGTTAAACCAGTTAAAGCAGCTAATGTCTAAATTGTTAAAAAATAGTTAAAACTACAAATGTTTTTCTTTGACTATCTATCGAATCATTTAAATAGTTAAAACTGCTCATTTTAACACATTCAAACAGCTAATGTGTAAATGGTTAAAACAGTTAATATCTAGGTTACGAACTGCTAACGTCTTTCAATCTGTTATGCTAACTATCAGATAGTTCCCACACATTTCCTTAGAAATGTCTGCTCTCGTCATTAGAAATAGTTTGCTCTACAGTAACACACCATGCTTTTCAAAGTGCCACAAATGGAGGAAAATAAAGTGAGCCCTTAGGTTCCATATGTCTTTCGTAGTTGATGCAACCTTGAAATGGAAATTGTTTGGCTTCAATCTGATCGTGCAGAGACAAACAACACGTGAGAGGTAAAGATGGCTTTTCATTGAACCCCTGACGTTCTGAGCACTGAACATGGTGGCATGTACACCGTGTATAGTAACAGGGTGTACAAGTCACCACTGCAATTCATATAGTTTCACAAATCATAGAAATGATATTGTTTCAGAAATTGCAATGCTTTAGAAAGTGGGTACAACATACCTCTGGATGTCTGTCTCTCTACATGCCTTGAACCGATCTTCATGGGATGGTGAGCTTGTCTTTTGGTCTTTCCTCTTCTTTCATGAGTAAATTATACTTATGCAACAAAACCTGTTCCATCAGTCACGATGTTTACACTTTTATTTGGCGCTTGTTTTGGCTACTATGTGCATTGCTGCTCTTGTGTCGATATTACTTTTGAAATATTGAACCCGGTTGTTAAAGTGAACAGAAAGATGAGATAGAATGAATGTGAATCATTGATTGAGACAAATGCAGACTTACCACTGAAGAACATACCTGCAAATAGGAGATGAAATCAACAATGGAGATAAATAGTGATTCGGGACACAGTCTAGATGTGAATTGATTGTCAGGTAGGTTGATATTTACACCCCCACCCCACCCCTGACCACCCACCGTCATAATAAATTGTCCACTCTGGACTGGTATTGATACCTCTCAGCGAAGGTACAGTACGTGAAATAGAAATAACCCAAAGGAGACAGTGAGAGATAGAAAGAGAATACAGAGGCAGAAAGAGAAAGAATTTCACAGGGAGAAAGAATTACCAGGAGAGAAACAAAGACAGATAGAAAACAGAAGAAGAGAGAGTGAGAGAAGAGAAACTGTCCCTGCAAATCTGTATTGACATGAGCAGCGTGAAAACTTAAACCCTTTAAAGGATTTTTTTCATCAGTGCAACTAACACAGAGGGCCTTGACTTATCAGACAAGAGCCCACTGAGCCCTCTGCCCTCACATTACAGATTTCCTACTGAGAGCAAATGGGAAAACTCGATCCTTTGTTTCTGCTCTCTCTGGGCCTACAAATCTCTTTCTGTTTACTGGATGCGTGCGGAGACTCAGCATTATTGGTATATTGTATTTCCCTTTACCAGAATTGCTGCATGCATTTGGTCGAACATACACACAACAGAACACAGTAGAAAGTTGGGCAATGATTCAAGAGGGAAATTAGAAAAAATATAAAATGTTCTCATAGCTGATCAGACACTACAACTCTGCTTAATAACTGGACCTGTCAAATTCAAGGCTGGGCAAAGTCCCCTTGGAGCCCTCCCAGTTCTGTTTTTCCAATTGGTTTGTGGTAATCATATTAATGAAATTCTATTTTAATATGCACAATTTAAGTGTATTATCAGCTGAAATCTTAGGATTCTGTATTATTAAATAACTCATCTTGTGCACCCATTGGGCAGAGGGACCAATGTTTTTACTCTAATGTTAAAGGACCTGGAAAGTTATTGTTTCAATAAGCTGAGCAATTCCTACATAAACAATTTCTGCCAACGTTAGAGCAGTTTTGTTTTTTCACATGAGAAATTTCTGTCCATGCTTTTTCGTTTTTGTCTCACTGGTCTGATGAGGGCTCGTCTCTGTTGGAACAATGTGATTTCCTTGCACCAGTCAGGATTTAGCAATATGTGAATCAAAATCTGTTGACAACTTTGTTACGGTAGGTAGTGTAGGCAGCAGGGAATGGACCCAAATGCAAACGAACAGGGAGGCTCATGAAGTTTAATTATTTATTTATACAAAAAGATGAGCTTACATGCTACAGGTAGGCAGGCAGGCAGGAAAACAGGCAACAGGTAACTGGCAGGTCCGGGTTACAGAAGCTCGAGGGCAAAGGGCAAGACAAGAACTTGGAAACTAAGCACATGGCAAGCAGTATGAACCGACCAGAGAACAAAAGGAAGGGGACCGCTATATGGAGTGATTGATGGGGGAATGATGTGCAGGTGGGGAGATGGGCAGCGAATCTCAGGTGAGGGGAATGAGGTGATTGCAGGGCAGATGGGAGTGGCAGGACCTTGAATGGCAGGGGAAAGTCTGAGGGCATCTGGTGGACTAATGAAAAATAGCACTGGGAAAACACAAATTTGGCAGGAGAGGAGGGACAGGGAGAGAGACTGTGACAAACTTACTCTTATACAAAAAACCCAAGATTTGAAACAAAGCTTTTAAGGTGCTTTAAGGCCCTTTTAATTACAGTTTATTTTTTATTTATGCTGTGCATATTTACAGACAAAAGCAAATTAAAAAAGGCTGTATAAATCATACATAACAACATATAGTCACATTTTTCACAGTGCACAGAATGTACAGTAATGAGCTGTGGTAGGTTTGGGTGTGGGGCCCATAGCAGCTTTCTGCCCCAGAGCCCAGTAGCATGTTAATGTGGCCCTGGTGAAATTACAATTTAATTTTATTTAAAACTACAATACCTTTTTTTGGCCACATTGGGGCCACAGAAATACGCTGCGAGCACAGCACAGACATATCATCACCTTCTAAGTTATTTACACATCCAGCTGTTACAGAGCAACATTAACATTCATTCTAATATTCACTCTCCTTTTATCTCTGATTTTGGTCTCCACCAACTCCTACAGGGAAATATCTGGCTCTTTAGCTGCTAAATGTTCCATTACCAAAACAATGAGCTAAAAGATACTATAAAGGTAGATGTGATCCACTGTTCAAATGAAAATATTTTACATTCAAGATGCAGCTCTGTAAATCTTCTCATACAAGATGAAATTAAAGCTGTCAATACACTGTGAAAATAAATTATTCATGTTTCACTATTCCGTATTTACTGTCGGTCCTTGTATCAATACATACTGATCCATTTTATGAATAAAAAGTATATTCAGTTCAATAAACCAAGTAATGAGACGAAGTCAGCAATTCTGGGTATGGCTTGTTAAAGTGGAACATCTGAGCCATTTGCTTTGGTGCTGGCTGGGTGGTGAAAGAGGCAACGCTCACATACTCATGATCAATTCAGAAGCCACCCACTCCCAACCATACACCTCACTGCTCTCTTTGCTCTCTCCCTCTGTTCCTTCCACCACCTCTACCCTTTCCTAACCCCGATCCCCATCCTCTTCCTCACCTCTCACCTCCCATGCCCTCTTGCATGCTGAAATGAAGGCCTCGCGCCCCCTCCTCCTCATTCTCATGCAGCTCACATGAGGCTATTCCTTGACCTGAAGTCCATGGACACACTGCCTATGTGATTATGTCAGATTAGCTACTCCTTCTAATTTGACTCTTCATCTCTCTCCATCTCTCAGTATCTTTGTGTCTTGCTCTGCCTGTTTGCTTTTATTAAAAGATAGTAGACTGCATGGGAGAGAAGGATTCAAGGGGATAAGGGAAGAAGAGAATCAGCCCATTGTGAAGGGCTGACATGATGGCCATTATCATGGCATGCTGGCCAATTATAACCTCTTTTTCACCATGTGTGTGATGGTGATAGACAGAATTTCAAAGTGTAAGCGAAGTGCTGCCTCTTTAATGAAAGTTTACAGTGAGTGTTTCTCTTTATCACAAAAGCTTCCACCACACAAAGCCAAAAGTATCAATTTAGCGCGGCAGCTTTTATCCCAAGGTAGTTAGCCACTAGACACTATAAATGAGTTTAGTTGTCATTACAGAGCTGCCTCAATGACAGTTTAAAGTCAAAGTTGGAGGAAAAGGAAGCGGAATTGGAGTAAAGTCATTTGACATTACTGTAACAGGATGGTTTAGAAGTTATACTAGAAAACAATTAGATCAACAGTTTTTAGATATTTATTTTGACAGTTTATTTTTAGGATATAATTCAGTATATAAAGCTGCTAATTCTGGGAGCCAATCAGAGAGAGAAGTTCCTTCTTTCTGCACTGAATTTACGTTAGTGAACCCTCCTTATGTCAGGCCAAAATATCCCAGAGCATGGGGACCCTGAACCTTTCCACAGGGATATTTTGACATTTAAACACAAGAATCAAGGTACAAAATCCATGCAACCTCCTATTGGTAACCCACTTTTTGTTACAATGTGGGCTGCTGGTGAGGGAAGGACCCAGGCGCAGACAGCGGTTGGAGGTAACACAGAGGGAAGTTTATTGGGAGAAAGCAGGAAGGTCAACAGGCAAACCGGCGGGCAGGTGGACTGGCAGGCAGGTAAGCAGAGGGGCAGGCAGGCAGGGAAGTAGGTAGGCAGGTCGAATAGCTGGCACGCAGGTGAGTAGGTATGCCGGGAAGTGGTCAGGCAGGGAACCCAGAACACAAAACACCACATCCAACGGGAACCAGACCAAGAACAATGAACCGACGAGACCCAACTGAAAAGGACAGGTACAAATAGGGAAAGCACTGACGAGGGGACGAGACACAGGTGTGGTACAAACACAGGTGAAAACACTGAGGGCTGAGACGGGAGGCGGGACACAAGACCAAACTTCAAAATAAGAGCACCCAGGGACCCAAACCGTGACACTTTTACCTTTTTGCACAGAATGTGCTCTGCTCCTCTCAGCTTCCATTCATTCTGCCTCTAAGGGACTCTATGAAAATAACTTAGATGGGAAGGGGGGCTGAATCTTATATTTCGTTTTTCAAAAAAGCAAGACTTTTTATATTTTGTTATATTTTTAAAGGACTAAAAAAACTATCTTTCCCCAATATTTCATAACATTATTTTCATGAAAAACATAACAGCCATACTAGTGACTCACTAGTGACCTGATGATGGCAGTGGGTGAAAAGTCAGGGCATACTAAATCATTACAATTCATTCTTAGGGGGCAATCAGTCCAATAGTTGTTAGGACGGTTCACTAAAAACCAAAAATGTCAACCTGCTAGTGGCACTAGAGGAAAAGTTAGGGGATCGCCAAAGTCAGTGGGATTACTTTAGGGAAGGAATCCTCTGGGGGCCGTCAATATGTTTACAGTTGTTATTAACCCTCTTAAACCTACATAGACAAAGAAATGCCTGGACATAGTTTTATATTTTTGCCAATTCTGAGCTTATTCTTTCAGTCAGTATCAAGTGTTATACATCATATGATTCGGGGGAACCTACCTTTTCTGTCTGGTGCAGTGTAAAGTCACCATCATGTATTACCTTTGTGTGAGCATACCATATTTGATTTCATTTACGCTCAAGTAAGCTAGCAAGCTTCTGTTCCCATATCACGTGGTCGCACGCACCGTAAATCAGCCCTCATTTTCGTAAATGCACCATTCAAGTTGCCTTGGAAAGCTGAGAATCTCACGGTTCAGACACAAGCTCATCTCTAGCATAAATGGTTCCAAAGTTATTTAATGTTTTGTAGAAGACGTCTAGGGTAGCATTGATGCTACGCTCGGTTCTAAAGGGTTAAATATTATACCCATGTCAAAAAAAGCACAGATGAACTTTATACAGTATAACACATTTAGCTAGTTCTGCTCTCTGTTATGATCTTTTGGGAGCAAAAAATGATGCACACTCTGGATCTCCGATCAATAAAGATCTCTATCTATTCTGCTTTGCGAAACAAATGTTTATTTCGCTACGATCTGATTAAATGAGGAAGATAAAGCTCTGGCACAGAGACAGGATTGTTGTCCGTACCCTTATGACCCAATGTGCACACAAAAGCCATCTTTTTGTTGCCTTTTTTTTTTCACACAGGAAGAATGAATGAAATAAAATAAAAACTGGTCGAGAAAAAGTTAAAAGGTCCTCCCCTGCTCTCCACAACAATTTAGACGAACCTCCCTACAACAAAAAGGGAGGGTGATAATTTTCATACAGTCCCTAACCTGCTGGGGATTTAGATAGAGTTGTGTGTTTGTGTGTACAGGCGTAATTGTGCATCTGTACTCGTGTAAAGAGGGATGGAAGAAAATGAGACATGCCGAGAGCCACTATGATAGAGTCAGTTTCTATCAGTCTGTTGAGGGCACCTTAATAATTTGAGATGCTGAAAATGCTAAATTGGAATCAATGACAAAACCTCCTAAACATTTACAAATCCCCTTAATATCACAAATCAGAGCTTACAATAAATCATGAGGATTCTATCTCTAGTAATTGTGATTGCAAGAGTGGCATCATATAATATCACAATTGCCTTTTCTGATTAATTGCCCTCCAGATGTGTACTGCATATAGCCCAGCACTCAACTCAAGGACAGCCACCTGGCATCTGCAGCGTGCTGTGAAGAGAGCTGCCTGCTCATCACTGTTTGATCCTGCGAGCGCCAGCAAACCAGTGTTTTATCAGGACGGCTAATTATAGGCAGAGAGGGATGTGGAAACGGCATGCTGCCTCCAGAGGACTGCAGCGTGCCCACACATTCATTTGTACACACGCGTCCCGAGAGGCTTCCAAGGGTTGGCGCAGGCATTTGTGCGATCAGGGGAGTGCATGTGCATTTACACAGAGGCGTCAGAATTTCCGCCGAGGTTCACCACCATCCATCTATCACGGGGAGAGGACAGCAAAATGACACGGCTAACTGCACTGCTGTGGTTGGTCAGTGACAGAAACATGTCTCTGGCCCCAATTTGGGGCCCTTGAACTCGGCTGTCTTTGTTTGTATCCTCCCATAACCCCGGGGATCTCTATTGTAAGGAGAATTGTCAGGGTTGAGTCTAGTTTGGGGAGGTAAACATCTCACTGGGCTTTGGTGGAAGTTGCTCTTGCATGTAGAGGTTACTAGAGTTCACCTGGGGATGAGTTCACTTGCTGTGTTATTTGTTGAAAACAAAAAAGCCCAGTTAAACAAAATAATTGCGCCTTTAGCTATGACAGTAACATGAATGATAATGATTGTTTTGGTATTATTCATAATGATAAAGTTCTACATAAATGAGAAAACTTTTGCGAGAGTTAACAGACACATAAAATAATACATTATAATCATCAATAATTAATAACAGCCTAATTACTTGCTCATTTGTTGGGGGAAGATAAATGAATATGATGAGAAAAATAAAAGGCAAACAGAGAAAAAAACAAGATTTAGACAAATCAGAGCACATTTTTCAGTTTCCGGACAAAATGTCAGTGAAAGCGAGGCTGGTGCTCTCGTTGGACTCCAACAAACAAATCCTTGGCATAATTACAGAAATGTGGCAGCTGAGTTATCAGCTCCAAACTCAGTGCCGAGCATCAGTTTATCAAAACCGAAAAAGTGTGTCGGCCTTCAAACCATCATCCCATTCGTCTTTTCAGGTTCCTCTTTTATTTGCCAATCACTCAGGGTAAATTCATGAGTAATACGTGGAGTTGGAATGAAAATAATCCTCAGATTTTGTGTGTATACGTGTGTGTGTGTGTGTGTGTGTGTGTGTGTGTCTGTGTGTCTTCTGCTCTCTGCTCCGTCACACTCCCGGCGTCTCAAGGATGTCAGCAGACGACGCTCTAGCCTTGGATGCCAACTTCAGTCATAAAACAGCTACTTCTACAGTAAAGCTCCTTTCACCTGCTTTCATGTTTCCTCTGCGCCAAATTTCCAGCATGTTGCAGAACTCCTCCTTTAAAGCGCAGTCACATCACATAAATTATTATATGTAATTTTCATGGTCATGACAGAGCAGCGTGAGGGGAACTTGGCTCCTCTTTGCAGCAGAGGCCCCTCCGTAGGACCCTTGTAGTGAGCAGAAGATGGAAACATTGATGTGTGCCGTTCATCTTCATGTCAGAGGTGTGTGTGTCTGTCGGCCTCTGCTTCTTCCTCTCTGTGTTTGTGCGCATATACAGTATGTGTGTGTTGTGTTCTGTCAATGCATGCGTGTGTATGATGTATTTTATTCATAGATGTTCTGACAGCAGAGTCGTCTTCCAACCTGTCTGAGGAAGAAGAAGAAGCAGCCTGTTCTGATTTGTGAAGAGCTCAGAAGCTGCAGATGTCAGAAACTAGAACAGCGAGTGGTTTGTGAATCTCTTTCTCTCCGTCTCCTTCTCTTCTTCTCTTCTGTTTTATACATGAGCATGCAGACATAGTGGAAAAGGGGTCCACGCGAGCAAATTTTGTATTACCGTACCCAAACAAATATCTACTATAACTACTGACTGAATGAGTGAATGAATGACTTAGAGGAGGTAAAATGTTCTGAAGAAAGTTTAAATGTAGCTGAAAGATGGTGCTTCAGTGTATATGAGAGAGCCTTGAAGTCTAATGCACTGAATCCCCAAAAGATTAATGAATGAAGTTCATACACTTAGCTAAGCTAAATGGTAAACTTGATATTTTAGGTGGTCACTGGAGTGATGAACAGCTGGATAGAGTTAAGACATCTGGTTGGGGACTTGGTAACTGGTATTTGTATCCCAGTTGGAACGGTTCTTTAGGAATAAGCGATGGGAAAGATATGTGATGAATAAATAAAATTTGCCCTGCCTTCTATCTTCAACATCAGGTCACTCCCAAACCGCCTCAAGCAGCAACCCCACCCCATAATAGAGTGCTACAGGAGTGACATATTTTTGTAGGCCAACCCGGAAATTAGCATCGCCCTGGTTCCCTCGACAAAAAGCCAATGGGATTTTTCCATTGGCTTTTGGATTATTGCAGAAAATAAGCTCTGTGGCAAACAAAAGTTTATGATACTTACATGTTTTGTTCAGCGAGATAATCTTCACAAATGAACTGAAGCAAAAAGCTAACGTTAGGCTATAAACGAACTGCTCCACGGTCGCATGACTTCAATGTCACCACCACGAAGCTTCCATCTTGTTATCTGGTTTCACACGAAACCTCGAAGTTTGAGTTAGAATAGTTTGCAAGAGCGCGAGTATAAACACGAGGCTAACCAAAAACCCATTCAAGAAACCCATCGACATCGAGACAAGGGAACCGGAAGTGCCAAAAATGCTGACTCATTTCCCGGTTTAAGGACTCATTCCTGCAGCACTCTATGTGGTCCTGGCGCCACCACCTGCTGTTGAAGTAAACAGGCTGAAAGCAATTGAGCTGTTAACCCAGCACAATACACTCCAGTGTTAAAAATCTTAAAATGTCTGGAGGAAAAAACCCATTAAACGTAAACAGTGTTGTCTCAAAAGCCATAACAGATACAGTAAAGAAATGGAGTCTAATACGCCAAAAAACATGAAAGGTTTCTGAGTTCAAATTGTGATGATCTGTTTAAACTTGAATTATGCATCTAGCATAAAGTAGCGTAAACATTCTGCCCTTTGACTCTCATACAAGTGACTCCTATTTCAATCCGATCCTACATTAAAAATATATTAGAATGATTCCATTGATTCCACCTGGCATTGTGCACTACTGTCATCCAAATCACTCAGGACATCCAAGGGATTGTCATGGTTTTGACACGTTACAAAAAGAAAACAGAGATTAAAAGGGATTTTGAAAGCTATCAGCTTGATCAGGCTGTTGAAATTCACTTCACTGTTACTGCTTCATCCTCTTATTTCGCGAATTCCAAAATGACAAGCCTAATCCTTCTCCTGACAACAGCACGCAAGATGAATAAATCAAGAGGTCAACTGATCTGAACTGATCTGAGAATACATCTGGACACAAACAGCCGTGTGGCTGGTCCAAACATGACTGATGTATTTGCTCATACATTTGAGCTCTGCATTCTAAAGCTGCAAGTGGCTCAGTCCATTTGATTGAAACAGCCAAATTTTGATGCAATCTGTCCTTCCTTATATCCTGTACACTGCATTAATATAATCACTGAGGCACTCTTGCATACTGTTTAAGTATATCCAGATCAATTAAATTGATTTTTGATGCTTAATTACTTTGTTTTAGTAACAGTAATAGGGGTAGCTGAGTGTGTAGGAGTACTGCCATCTAGAATGAAACTATAAGGTTGAATATAAAGACAGGGGAGAACAGATTTATACTCTTTATATAATCAACCTCATGCTCCTAGTTTCCAAATCCTTTTATTTATGGTGTCTGCAGCGTTCAGCCTCTCTTTACTAAACCTGTAAATAATTTCAGCCAACGCTTGGTGCCTTCCACATATATCAATAAACGTCTCTCTGGAACATATTGAAGATCTCAAAAACTCATTCAGCACTGAGAGCACACATGAAAAGTATTTGAGTTTGACCTCAAAGAGATATTTTGAGTCAAGGAAATATTTCAAGAGCATAAAAATCATTCACAGGAACAAGTGCCAGTAGTCACACATAAGTTTTTCTCACTCGCAGTACACGGTTTTCTCTGCTCGGAGTGAATATTATTATATCCTTGCCCTTTTGCTCTGTTGATTCAGTTGTAATGAGCTGCTTTAATATGCCCAGACAAACACAGAGGCCCTGAGTTAACTGGATGTTTTGATGTCTGGACTCAATGCAAACATGGGGAAATGAATTTCTGTGATAGGCAGCTTCCTTCTGAGGGGGCATTGATAAGAGCAGATAAACACCTTGGAGAGTCAGAGGCGGTGATTAGAATACACACAGGATGAGTCTCTGATTTTTTTTTTTCTGCTTAAAACTAGGTGATGAATACAAACACAAACACTCCTGGAGAAGTGTGCCTCATGCTCATAAAATAAGCTCCAGATAAAACACCACACACACACACACACACACACACACACGCATCATGGTAGGTTGTTTGTTTTTTCTGCATCATGGTTTGTGCTGTATTACCAATTCAAATGCATCTGCTGCAGCACACATGCCACCAAACTGTAAAAGGCGTATTAAACCCTTGATACCCTTCTGTCCTTTTCTAGCTTCCCATTCTGCTACGGTTACGCTGCTTGCAAAATCCACCCAAAAGCAGAGTAAGCAATGAAATCCTTTTATCAGCACAGCTGGTGCCCAAATATCCCGTGAAATGGTATTTAATATTCTCTCCCTCTCTCTTGCCGAAGAGATGCCACCTCATTTCCTTTGTGTTGCTGTAATGCAGAAAGTCAGGCCTGCCTGTGCTTACCTTGAAGGCTCCTGCTGCTTGTCACATTCTACTCTGACATGAGGTTTAAAAGGCTCTTTTAATTCACATACGATTCCTCCGTTTGGCAACCAGCATGTTGACATGTTAATTGACAGTTAGCTAAACTCCTCCCCCTAACAGCGATTGCACAGTTGTAACTAGGCATGGCAGGCCTGTCAAGTTTTAGATTTCTCCACAAGTTAAAGCAGTGTGCATGAGGCTATAATAAGAGAGATACTCTAAAGAATTTGGAGGATAAAGTCTTTTTTTAGCCTTTCTAAAACCAAAAACGCAAGAGAAAAAATGTAAGGAATAATTTAAAAAGCATGTTCTGCTCTAACATAAGTGGCAATTGTTAGCATGTCCATCTAACTTTACTACTTACAGTTAGTAAAGCTAGCCAGCGTCACTTCCAAAGCCGAGGAGCACTTCATTAGCTAACTACATTAGTTTGTGGGGTTATAGGTTTCGCTTAAAAAAAGTTCACAGCTAGCATGTCTACTGTGTAGTATTCCCGACCGTCTGGAAGCCGTTCCTGTAAGTTTATGCTAACTTTAGCAAACAACTTTCTTGATCTTTGTTATATTTGAGGTTTACGCTCCAGCAACACCAGCCAAATTGAGATAGTGTGAAGTTAGCCAAACACATCGGTTAGTCCTCATCCTCATCATGTAACACTGAAAGCGAATACATACGGTTTGAAAGTAGGGATAAGTATGTAAGCTAAGCAGCCAAACAGGGTTATGTTGGAAGGAAATAATATTCTGGTGTTACGTTTTTCCTTATCATGCTTATATATTAGAAGGAACTAGCTCTACACTGCAATGCAAGCTGTTTGTGTTTTTGTTGTGTTTTTTAAAATTCACAGTCAACATGGATCATCAGCTGGTGAAGATGCTGACTTAGCCTTGGACATATAGCTTTACAGGGTTGCCAACTTTGGGTACCTGGCTGGAGTGAGATTTTGATGCCATGGCCCATGGGCTTAATCACTTGCACGCGCACTTTATCACATGCACGTATTTGGACTCAATTAACTGTCAGGGTTTTAAAAAGTATGCACCTTACACATGTGGCGGGAGCGGGACCTTATATTCTAAGATTTAAGCATATAGCCTGACTACGCCACCCCGGGACTTCCACCCTGGGAAATACTCACATTTTCACATTGTTAGACAAACACTAACCCAATAAAGGTTAATTCACTAATTAAAGTCAAAGACGTGTTGTTTGCAATATCAAAACTACACCATTTTATTGAACGTTAGCAAGTAGCAAGAACCAGAAATAAACAAAAAGAAACAAAAGAACACAAGAACCTACAGTATACTATTACAGACACATATTGACATAGCCAATACATGAAAACACACACGCAGACACAGACAGACAAATCTACACATGACCACACATACTCACTTAGCCAAATATATACATGAACACTCTTTCACACACTCAGCCAAATATGAACACTCGCTCACTGGCTTGCTTGAACACCTTCTGGGCTCGGCGCAGGGTTTTCTGCCAGAACAGCTGTCCAATCAACACGGCGATCGCCCACATATCGCGGAGAGCAATTTAAGAGCCCATACTCATAGAATAGGGGTTACAGTACATAACCAACGGTAGGTAAGTTCGCCTGTTCATCTGTCGCGGTGTTTTGGCGTGAGAATTGTTTGGGCAGAGTGAGAGCGTGAGACTTATGGAATATTATATCATTCTAAAAAGTGTACTTGTAAACAGGGGTTTGTATCCGTAACCGTAGTTTTGCAAACTTGTACATTTATGTTTGTATCCGTAAGCTTAGTTTTGCAAACCTGTACAGTAACGTTCATCATCATGATACAGATACAAACGTTACTGTACAAGTTTGCAAAACTAAGCTTACGGATACAAACAAATGTACAAGTTTACAAAACTACGGTTATGGATACAAACCCCTGTTTACAAGTACACCTTTTAGAATGATATAATATTCCATAGAGACTGAACATAAAAGCGTGTGTCACACGCCAGGAGTGTGAGCGTTGGCAATACAGCTTTAGCATCAGTCTTTTAACAGAATATCATTTATGTAGCCATCAGGTGCATATTTAAGACCCATTTTTATAAGATTGTTGTTTTTAAACTGCTGGAAACATTAAGAAGTCAGCTGGAGACAGTGTTTAAACCAACTCATGGAGCCAACGTTAGCTTAACTAGCTAGCTAGCTATAGCTGGAAAAAAATCTGCCATCAAAAGTTGCCATTTCAGTTGGCAGGGTTGCCAGCAAGAAATGAGGAAAGGCTGCTTTTGTCTACCTCTGTCTAAAATTACGAACACACTGTTACATAGAACATATAGAACATAGTAACGTTTGAGTGGTAAATCTTCCATCATTACGTTATTGTGAAGTGCATTATGTGCCATGTGAGAATGGAAAGCTTCATAGCAACAGTGATCTTCTCTCTATAAATGGGTATTTGAGTAGTACTATCCAGTGGGCAAGAGGAGTTTAACTGTATGGAAAGTAACATCATCATTCGCTAATTCGGCCATTCAGTGTGACTAAGCTTGGTTATTGTGCACAGAGAGAGCACAATAACTGCTGGGCAATATCAGTGCTAAGACATTTGTTAAAGTTTCACACTGAGAGGAGTTAATATAAGTCGGAGAAAAGTCCGTGATTCATTCTGTGTCTGACCAATGTGACTTTCATTAGTGAAGGGAATGGAGGGTCAAAGCAGAAAGAAGAAGTTATTTTTTCTTTTTTTCCCCCCCAGAAGATGGATGCGTGTCTTCTGTGGTGCCTTTATGACCACTGAGTCTATTTATCACCTGGATGTAAACATGTATATTTTATTCCAGCTCCTTTTGTTGATTCACTGCCTCTTAAAGCCCTCCCATGTCTGTTCCTGTGTTTTGCAGAGCTGTTAACAACACTCCCTACAGTCTTAGTGAAAAGCACGTGCGAGGCCATATAGACCTTTAACTATCTGGAGTCAATGGGCCAGTGAGAGGGATGATTCACGTCGACAGCAGAGCTCATATCACCTGGGGTGTAAAAGGGACATCCGTGGAAGGGAACGTACCATAATGTGTATAATATCATTAAAAGCTGGGAGAATGCTTAGCATGAAGCAGAGACAACAAACATATGGTACAAAACTACACATGCATGCACAAAATACAGACACGTATAGTGCACACACCTCTATCTCTCCTGCACACACACTATTTCCACAATTTGCAGAGCTTGCACAGGACACCTGAATAAACTTTGCTCAAGGTTTAGGAATAATAGCTTCGTGCAATCCTAATATCTGCACCCATACCTCCATCATTTGAAAGCCATTATATTTGAACGGATTTCATAAATATGCTCTTATCCAGTCTGGGCAGTCAAATCAGTTGGCCTTTATTGGAACACGAACGACTTTCTCCCAAAGCCAGAGAAGGCGAACACATGCTTAAACCTGGTACCACTTAGGCTGCTTTTTACACCTTATTTGGTGCAGTTGAATCAAACCCTAGACTGTTTACCCTCTTGATTTTGGCTCCCGTCAGGAGTGGAGAATGCTCCAATCAAATCAGATCTGCATGAAACAACAGCTCCACAGCCAGCCTGACACAGGTGATTTCATGCCACTTTCAAGAGAATCCTGGAGAGGGCAATTTAAGGTGAGAATCCAAAAAATGCACCGTCTCTTACAAAACCCATAATAAACTTGATTTACTTGATTCTTTTTGGCTACTGTATTTTTCATACACCTGTCTAAATGCCTTACAGACCATCAATTTGTAGTTCTTAAAGTCACAGTTAAATTAAAAATGACATGAATGTGTCCTTGCCTTTAGTTATAGTACTTCTTGGTTAAAAAAGAAAGTCTGTTTTTAGTGGCTAAATATTTTGTAACATAATACAAAAATCCATCTATTAATACAATAACTCTTGGGACCTGCAGGTTCTCAAAGTTCAATGACTTGCAACATCATATGCTAGCAGTAACCTTTTCCTAAGACACAACAGATGCATCCCAGTGCTCGTGATTTTACCCTTTTGAGAAATCCATAATTTTTGACAGCTCAAGATTAATAATGTTTTGTCCAATAAACAGCTGACCTGAGCAATCGTGTGACTGATTACAAATAGCCTCCTTAAATGCCGTTGTCAGTTGTTAATGGGAGAAAAAGACTGAGCCAATGAAAAACTGCAACACAATTTCTGATTTGGTCCAAACAGACTAGGTGAGAAGAAGAGAGAAGCTGTAAATGTTGGGAGAGCGCAAATTTCATCTTACGTGTGAGAAGATATGGGTATATTCTGGAGATGAAGCATATTTTGGCTCTTAACTAATCAAACTGTTTACAAATGAAGCTGATTTCCACGTGCACCTCAAGCAAACATTTGTGTAAAGCCACAAAATGAGGCTGACATGCATTTTTTATGGGGAGACTCCAGCTTTAACTTTACTGTGGGCTCCAGTAAATTCTTCTTATTGAAGTTACTCTGCAGCTCTCCGGGGTGAGGGCAGGTAACTAAAGAGTGATGATTGATTATAGAATGAGCAGATATAATGGTTTCTGCTGGTGATCTGTATAACTCAGGATTCAGTCCCAAATAATTGACTGCCCACTCAGAGACGCAGCTGCCTCAGAGGAGTTTATTTCTGTGTTAGATGGACCTGTACTGACACCTAGTGGTCTTGAAAAGTAAATTCAGGTTTCACAAGCTTTCTGCTTTGACTCAAAGATAATGCTGCAGGAGTGGAAGAAATATTCCGGTTCTTTACTTCTATAAAGTAGTAATACCTCAATGTAAAAGTACTCCCTGACATGTAAAAGTCCTGCAAGCTTAAGTAAAAATACAGACGTATAATCAGTAAAATGCACTTACAAGGAGAAGTACTTGTTATGCCAAGTGGCCCCTTTCACAGTGTTATATAGACTGTGATTGTTGTCACTGATGCATTAATGTGTGAGTGGCATTTTTATTGTTGGTCGAGGGAGAACGAGCTGATTTTAACTACTAAACTCTATGAAGTGGTGGGCTGTTTAATCTGCAAAAATGTCTGCCTAAAATAAAAATCAAATTCTAGAAATGAGTGTCGGGCTTGAAACAATAAAGAATAAGGCACTGCCACCATACTACAATAATATATAAGCAGATTTTAGAAAATTCTTGAAACAAGTTTAAAACAGGCTAAAATATTCCTGCTAAGCTGACAATTTTGTTTTGTTTTTTTACTTTTTAGAGGAAAATAAATATTTAAGTTGATAAGAGGGCCTTTTTTCCCACTGAACAACATGTTTTTCAAGCAAAATAGCTATAGTAACTATAGCTTTCACGTGCATGTAATGGAGTAAAAGTACAATATTTCCCTCTACAATTGAGTGGAGTAGTAGTATAAAGTAACATAAAATGGAAATATTCAAGTACAAGTAAATCAGAACTGTATTTACGTACATTACATAAGTACTTTGTTATATTCCACCACTGTAATGATGAAACCTTGGACGGATTATGAGACCATGAGCACCGGAGGCACATTAAATAAATATCAGATCAGACTTGCCATCAGCAAATACTCAATATCACAGGGTCAAGATTAAAACAAGGTAATCTGTGACTTTCCAAACAAGAAATGTTAATAACAGTCCCTTTAAAGAGAAGGGATGCACAACACCTGAAGCCAAAGAAGCTAAATTGAATTTAGATAATCATAAAATGTGTTATTTACACCTGTGCTTTTCCTACTGTGACAAAAGGGCCTATATTCCAAACTTTTGGGGTTTTGTGAATTTCTACTCTATGTGTAGGATGAAAAAAAGGCATCAAAAAGGTCTATTGCAAGAATATTTTATACTAATATTGTACTAAAAGCATAATGCCAATAAAATAAAATACAAAATAAAATGAAAACACCATAATACAATACAGGCCCATTATAATTCGATATAGAGAGGAACTTATAATTATCATTGAAATATAAAAGAAAAAAGTAAGTAGTTACCATTGTTTAACCTGACATTACCTCTGTAGTTTTCTTTATTGAAACGTAACAACAAATATTCGGACAGTATTCAGCAATAACACAAGGTACGTTATTATACACACTTAAACATCCTTTTAATTTACATAAAAAACAGAAAATAAGTGCAAAAAAGAAACCTAAATAAAAGGACTCACCAAACAACTCTTCATGATACAGTAAAGTACGCAAGCTACGCAGTTTTTATTTTTCGATAGTAAAGCTTAAATGATTAGCCTATAACCATTAAGCTAGCATTATATTTCGGGAATTAAAAAAAATTAAATTCGTTTTGTGTATGTGAAATGTACTCTCTGTAAATAATATGGTTTAACATAAAACACAACCTGTTAACTATTACATTCCAATGTAGCTTCATTGCCCCTGCAGCAATGCTACTAGAATCAACACATCTTTATGGACGTTACGTACGGGGGGGATGCACGGCACTTCCGGGTCTGGCAGTGCGGAGGAGAGAGGCGTTGTTGTAGGAGCAGCGTACAGGGGTACAAAGAAGACGGCGACAATGGCCGATATATCACTATATCTCACTAACGTTAATGTCTCGATAGGACAGACCATGGATGTGCAGCAGGTCAGTTATAAAACAGTTTTCTCTTTTATAAGCACCACATTTTGTCGTACCGTTTTGTTTACTGGATGTGGCTAATGATGTCGCCCAGTGCCTGTAGTGGCTTGTGGTCACTTGTCAGCTGTGTCATGTCGGTGTGGTTGGTCAAGATATTACACTAAAAATGGGATTTTTCATGAAGTCATGCCAAGCCTTGCAAAACACTATACCACCTTGAGGCTGTGTTGACTAACTGAGTCCTTTATAAGATAGTCCCATAATAACGCACACTGTCTTCCCAGCCTCAGAGCCCTAACCCAGGTAAAGACTTTGAGAGCGTGGAGCTGGGGGAGCTGGACAAGAGAGAGGAGCAGCAGCAGCAGCAGAGGGAGAAGGTTCCTCGCAGGATCATCCATTTCTCCAGCGGGGAGACCATGGAGGAGTACAGCACCGACGAGGAGGAGGGAGAGGACAAGGAGCCAGAGAGGAAAGACCTGCTGTCCTCCCCGGTCGATGCGGTGAGGGTGAGGAACAGTGGAGGGACGGGGAATTTGTGTGTGTGGGTACAAGGCACTAAATGACGACAAGGGAAATGATGGAGGAAGGGGGACTTTGTGTGGGGTTGTGTGAGAGGGGGGCAAGGAATTTGTGTTTTCTGCAAATTATTCAAATAATGACCAATATGAGACACAAATCTAGTCCTTTACAAATTTAATAGTGTCCTCTTGACTGTACATTTTTGTGTTGCAGTCAAAGTTGACCTGGGGTCCGTACTTCTGGTTTCACATGTGGAGAGCTGCCACATCCACCATCTCAGGTTTGTTCATTAACATCATTATTTACAACATGAGGGACCTTGGTCCTGTATCATGAAGCAAGACTATCTATCTTTGAGCTCCACTCAAGTTTTCTGGTATCATAAAGCCAGGTAGATCCCCATGTTAATCTATGGTGCACAGCGGAGCCAGCTATATCAAAGATAGAAGAAAAATTTTTTATACAGCCATGTGTCCACACTGGTTTTATAGCAGAGATTGTAGTTTAACATAGCCATTCTCAACCAGTGGGCCGGGGCCCAATGGTGGGCCTCAGAGCGCCATCTAGTGGGCCGCGGAGGCAGTGGTACTGTCAAATGGTGAGATTAAAATTAATGCTTTTTTTTGGTAATTTACAAAGCTAGTTATTTTTATATCCAAATATGCTCAAATATTCACATAAATGAAAAACATCTAATTAAAATGCACATTTTCAATGACCAGTTAGGTTTGAATATCACCAGCCAGTCACCACACATCAGCAGCTTGAGACAAACGTGTTTTGCTGCTGTTAGCTAGCTAATGTTCCCTAATGTAACGTTCAGTTGCAGCGACACAAAATGGATCTGTTTTTTAAATGAAAAAGTGATGTGGGAGACAACCCTGCGGCAGTAAAAGCTCCAAAGCGTGTGGTGAGGAAATATGACCCTGGTTTCATTCAATCTGGAATCATAATGACAGCACAGTGTGTTGAATGTGATGAAATCCTGTGAAATGAGACGCTAAAACCATCGAATGGGAAGGTGGTCCTCGTTAATGTTTTAACAATCAGAAGTGGGTCTTAAGTTACAAAAGGTTGAGAACCCCTGGTTTAACACACTAATAGTCTAATGAATGGGGATTATAGCTGCATATTAATTGCACACACTTTTGTGCACACTGATAATCATCAGGCATTCATTTCTTCACCGCAGTAGTACTTTAAACCATCTTTAAGTGCATCACTTTTTCATATTAGTTTATTCTTAATGAGAGAAAAAAACACCAAAATGTCACTGTGAAATAAATGTATTATACATTTATAGACAGTCACTCTATTTTACATTCTCATTATAGACCACTGATCCTTTTGAAGATTCCAACTGTATTTAACAAGACCTGTATTAGGGCTGTCACTTTTTCAAAAACGAACACATAATTCGTTCGAATTCATTTGAAAGCAACCCCCACATAGCGTAATGCGTGAGTGTTGCTGTGAATGTTGTCTTTATATTTCCCCGAGGGGTGTCATACAGCTGCACTGTGTGTCTTGAGTAGGCACTCAGACGAGGTTGCTCTACAAGCTTGCAGCTGAGTCATCAGATTTGTTGTTGTTGTGGAGTAAGGCTACATTCAGACCGAATCAGGCGTTGCGGCGATTAGCGCAGGGTTATGCGGCGGTGTGGGAGTGTCACTACATGGCCATGCTGATTGTAGCAATCCCATTTTGAAGAGCGATACAAGCCAAGTGACTGCACAGCGTCTTTGTACTCCCTCGTGGCAGGGTTGAACAGCTGGTGTACAGTCATCACGGCGCAGATCGATCAGTCTCTCTTCCATCTTCACAGCTGCTCAGTAAACAGTGGAATGTTACAGTGCTACATGGTAAACAAAGTTCTTCTTCACCTGGGCATCTTCCGGTCTGATCGCCAGGTGTGATTGCCCACCACAGTGTGACATCGGTTGCATTTCTCCAAAACGCAGTCCTCACTGCCGCAGTCTAAACACACTACCCTCGTTCAAATGAATGGGAGGACTGGCATTTTCTCCACAGAGCCTGATTTGGTCTGACTTCGGCTTAAGTCAGCTGCTTTTTACAAAGTTGGCTGTTGGTAATTTTGCGATCTGCGGTGTGGAACCCAAAATACTTCCACACACTTGCTTTTCGGATGATTCGGTGTCGTGATTACCAGCATGGCTTTGCTTGCTACTGTCCTCCTCCATTTTTATGTTTAATAGCTTAGTTTACTGATAGGTCATGCAATAATTGGTCAAGCTGGAAATCTTGAAATCTGAATAATTAATGCTGCTGACATTAAACCCAGCTTTTGTGAGGTTGGCAGAGGGTTGGAACAAGAATATGTAATGTCTTACAAAGATTTATGGATTTAATTCGCAGAATTACTACCTAATTCATAACTAGAATTGTAGTTGTAGTCTTAACTGGGTGCGTCATCATCAGTTGAGTATATTTGATGTAGACTTGTATTATCTGCACATTCAATTGCTCTATATTCTTTTCCAGCCTGTGACTACCTGGGGGAGAGGATGGCCTCCCTCTTCGGGATAACATCAGCCAAATATCAGTACGCTATTGACGAATACTACAGGATGAAGAAAGAGGTATGTTGCGCTGAGGTTCTGTAGTTATGAATCCACGTTGTTGCGATTGTGTATTTGTTCACCACCTGATGTAATTCCTTCTGGTGTCTGCGTGTCAAGAGGGAGGAAGAGAAAGAGGAAAACCGCCTGTCCGAGGAAGCAGAACGATCCTTTGACCAGCTACAGTCTCGGGAAGATGAAGACGAAGCGATCACCACGACACACCGGCCGGAGGAGGCCACCGCTCAGCCTGACGTGTCCTATCAGATCGAGAATGAAAATCAGGCACCTTCGAGCACCATCAGAGTCCCGGCCATCGTCACGTCACGGCAGCCTAACCATCCTTAGAAATGGATGTTTGCGCTTTAATGTGTGTTTGATTGTTAAAGAAGGAACATGTTATTGTTTCACCAAGCACCGTTTGGTTTTTGTACGACACAGCTTTATGGGCAGTGCTGCTGTGTTGTGGTTGTTTGGCAAGGACAGCAGTGGTGGAGTTACTCCTCTGACTACTAAGTGTCCCTTTGCAACTGTTTAGTCATTGATAAAGTAACAGATGGATAATGGAGCAACATATTTGGATCTTTGGATACATTAAAATGAGTGAAAATGAAAAGTGTTAAAAACATACAATATGAGTCAGAAAATGTTACATTATGTGCCAATTTATCTGTTAATGCATAGTTTTGCTTACTTGTTAGCTCATTTAGAACAACAGTCTTCCATTTTATCCAGCAGCATTATCAGTTGCTACAGCAGCCTTCCAAATTGGAAAGTTTGCTGTGGAGTGGAGTGTTACTCCCCCGTGCCTCTGATGGACCGGACACTGTGCCTAAATCACCAATACAGCCAAGTCAGTGACAGATCTGGGCGAAGCATATACTTGAAAATGATTTAAAGTGTTTGAGGACGTAAAACGGCTTTTAATTCAGTGAGTACACTCAGCTTTGGATCAAGTTTTTCAAACATTTGATGCATATACAACAGCTGTTTTGCCCAGATCCGGTCAAACTGGTGCATTCTTGATACACCTGGCTGCACCAAAGAGCTGGCCATTTTAACACTCCCTCACCTGTTTATTTGCTTTCTGTGTTTTTGTCTTAATGCATATTAAGCTTGTATTGCACTCAATGTCAATGTGAATGTGGAAGCACTGAGCAGATTTTAGCCTTGGTTATAAAATCATCTGTGGGCCACAAGACTGACTGACATTTTGTTAAAAAAACAGTGAAAACGGGTTTATGTGTTCTATGTTGCTCTTATTATCTGCCTTATCTACTATGGACATACTCATAGTAGATGTGGTGTGTAAGCCTTTGATAATGGCAGGGAGCATTGTTACACTAAGTCTGTATAAGACATGCAAACTTACATTTTTAACTGTTTTTAGCACGACTTTTGATATTCATGTATTTATTTTACTGAACCATTATTTTAAGTGCGCCGTCAGCACTTAATTTAAGCATTTTTACTATTGATTTAGTAAGTAACACTGTAATGAACTGTTAATAAAAAAGGTATTGTTTGACTTTTATACTTGTTTCTTTGTCACTTTGTCAAACTATGATTTTAAGTTCAATTTTATCAGCATTTCAAAATAGCTGGTTGAACAGGTCCAAATGGAAAATCTTTATTATTTTCCTAAGTCAATGTTGGCAGTTCTGCCGTCTTGTCTTCTTGTGGAAAGACTCATAGTGGTGCTACAGTGTGAGTAAAGTCAGGGGTTGGCTTTGTCACTGGTAACAAAGAGCCTGTGTTGTTCTGTACGCACGCTGCTCTGAGGTCATCAACCCCGTCCACTCGCAGCACAATGTGTCCATTCTCAGGTCAGAGTGGGTTTCTGTGGTCCAGAACGACCTCCACAGCAGTCACTGACATGCACAACAGTCAAACATGCCATACTCAAATCAAAACTGGACAACATGCAAAGTGATAGCTAGTAGGTTTGATAGTGGAAAGCATATTAGAATCACTAAGACGTTGGCATGGTCATAAACTACTGTTAGAGCATTTCATTTGTTACAGCAATGTTGAATAGAGTTTTTTTTTTCATTGTACAACATGTCTCCCTACAATGCTTGCATTTTATTCTGACTTTATATTGGTTGTGTAAAAGGTTTATACTGCAAAAATCGCCATCTTATGAAGTATTTTTATGTATGATTTTACGTTTTTTTTAGGGGTTTTTTTTACAACCAATTAAAATCTGTCAGTGCTGTAAGATTATTTCAACCTGTTTCCAGTACAAAAACCAAACCCCCATTTTAAGACTTCTAGAAATGAGTTTAAATAAAGACAGAAAAAAAAGACAGAAAGAACATTTAAATAATGTCATTACATTGCAGATTTCTTTCAGTTGTTTTAAAGGAATAGTTTCACATTTTTCCCCGCGACCCTCTACAGGATAAGCGGTATAGATAATGGATGGAGTTTCACATTTTGGGAAATATGTATATTATTCACTTTCTTGCTGAGAGTTAGATGAGAAGATTGATACCACTCTCGGGTCTGTACGGTCAATATGAAGCTACAACCAGAAGCTGCTTAGCTTAGCTTAGCATAAAAACTGGAAACGGAGAATAGGCCAGCCTGGCATTGTCCAAAGGTAAATGATTCCATCTAAATGACCACCTCTAAAGCTCACTAATTAACATGTTTGTTTAATCTATACAAAAAATGAATTGTAAAAATAAGAATTTGCCATTTTTAAGGGGCGTTAACGCTATGTGCCATACTATTTTTTAGCCAGGAACCGTTACCAGGCAACCAGCAGAGACTCCAGGAAGTCGTAGCTCCCAGCTAAGAAATTGTCCAGCACATAACCCCTTGTAAAATGCTGAAATATTTCAGATTTTGTTACATGGACAGAGCCAGGCTAGCCGTTTCCCCCTGTTTCCAGTCTTTATGCTAAGCTAAACTAGATGGCTGCTGGCTGTAGCTACATATTTAGTGTACAGGTATGTATGGGACTGGTATCCATCTTCTTATGTGACTCTCGAGAACAAAGCAAATAAGCATATTTCCCAAAATGTTAAATTATTCCTTTAAGAAAATAAGACAAAATAATCTTTACTCAAGGTACACTTACTAGCTTTTTCCAGAGTTTTCAACCACATCTCACATCAGTGGATGGAGTTTGCAGATGGTTTTTGATTTAAGATTATTTAGTCAAATTACTCTTTCTATATAAACACAAAATAAACCGGTTTGCCAGCATTTTAGTAGTTAATGACTAATTGAGTTATGATGGCAATGTGTGGCAGTCCTTCCTCAGAGCGTGACAGGAATGCTAAGATTCCCTTTTAGTGTGATTAAGAAATCCTCCACTGTCTATCCTGCTGGTCATTTAGACATTCTGGGAAATGACATATTTGGACGTATAGCATCTTTCGAATTATGCAAACTAACAAACAAGATATGAAAGCAAAGCCTGTCAGTGGATGATGCTCCATTTGGTGGCTGCTTGCATGTTGTACCACATCATTATGGTGGTGCCATGATGAGACAGCTCATCTCTCAATAGTCACAGAGTGAAGTCAATCCATGCCGCAGACTGGCCACACAGGGCAGCCTCACACAACATCCAGACTGACAGACAACACCACGCACTGACAGCCTGCCCATGCAAGTACACATGAAACGCTGATCATTCATCATGCTGATATACATCATTCAAAAACATTAAATCAGGGCAGATTTCGTTTCCAATCTGAAATGTCACAGATAAATATTTTTGTTAGTAGTTGCTCAGTATCAAGTGAGATGTGAGCCTCAAGGTGAGCCCAAACCAGCGTTCTTCCAAACGTGCTGTAATTAAAAAAGACTCGTTGGATCCTTCAAAAACAGCTCATTTTTTATTTTTATTATTTATTTACACACTTTTGAATCAATTATGTACATACTTAAAGCCTCAGGTGGGATTTCTGTTTCTGATTGCGTACATTGTAGATTCTTCAAGAGTTGTTTGTTCACAAAATCTGATATATTTAAGGTGGGGTTTGGTTGGACTGAATACTTCGGTTAATGGGTTAATGGCAGTGTTGATAAAGTGCATTCATCAATCTATACACAATGTCATTTCTTGTACTGTGGCTGTTCACAAGACGAATGGCTTCTGGATGATCATTTATTTAGTTTTGAATACATTTAGATCTAAAACAGATCTGTCGCATCAATCCACAAATTCGTGCAGCGGGGGCCCCCATGTGATTGATCTGACCGACTGAGAAGACACACTGTCGTCAGCAAATTTCACAATACGGTGATTTATATATTTATCACATCCTGTATCCTGTCTGTACACAACTGCCTATAACAATCCTGCTGCCTTAATTTTGGAGGCCGCTATATAAATGTGAGCATATCATATGACTGTATCGTGTACATTTAAGATGGTGTCGTACTCTGCCACTGTATTCTGATGAAGAGCAGTTCAGTTGTAATAAATAAGTGAGGATTGGAGCCCTGCAGTATGCGCACCATGTTTTTGTGTACTTTGGCTCAGCACCTGCCCTATTTTGGTCTGGATGTGCGTGCATACTCCTACTTATCGGGGCTGATTTAAAACAGCAGAGGGCGTGTTGAGCCGTTTTCGACCCATGAAATGCTGGTTTTTACAAATTTGGTAAGAAATGTCAACATTAACACCAGCATTGATGTGTTTCATCACAGTACAGTCATATCATTTAGTTTACAGCTCAAAAAACATGTTTAAGTGTGCAGCACCTCTTTAATGAAGGTTCTGTTCTATTTAGGACAGATTTCTATTTGTACCTACTCTATCACTATGTTGTTTTTTCTTCTTCTCTCTCAGCCTCCCTCTAGGCTGTCTCGTGCCCCCAATGTAAACTGGCGCCCCATGCATTTGCCTTTACTGCCTGCCAGCAGCCGGCTCTGCATCATGGACCAAATCGTGAGCTAAATCTAGGTAGCTGTTTTCTGTTGATTTCAGCTGTGTCAGCCCAAAAATAATTGGCTTCGTCCACATTCAATAGGCCGTAAACTATGCAGGATTAGTCATTTACAACTAGAAAAGGGCTGGAAGCATTTGTAACTTTGTAATTAATAGGTATATGAAAGTGGGAGGACTGCTAGCGAGTGAGCTGCGCCCCAAATGTACCCACAGAGTGCCCACACATTTGCTTCCACATACAGATACACTGCTCTTCAGTCTGTGCAGGCAGGAATTTTGATATTAATGTGTGACTATGTAGTCATTTATTTTATCTAGGACTTTATTTTCTTCTTCTTTTTCAAATTACTCTCCAGAATTTCTCATCCATATTACTGGTTGGTTGAGAAAAGATCCTCAAACAGGCAAGATTCTGCTGTCCCTAGTCAGTCCACTAGAGGGCAGTACTGGATTTAACAGGACCGACTAAGTGAGGTTACTATGGGCCACTAACTGCCATTCAAGTTCAAACAATGCATGTAAATAAACACATTTTGAAGCGAGTTTGTGAATGATTTTAGAAAATGTTTTGAAAAATTGCCCTAACAATATAATTGGCAGTATGAATGTAAAGCGCATCGTGTTTATAAAAATCCTGATTAAATAGTAAAACAATGATTGTTGGAAAACATTATATTATGAAATGGATGCTGGTCTTTTTTTTTTTTTTTTGTTTAAATTTGGAATCTGGTGAAAAACAGGTTTGACTGTGTGTCCGTCATTGTTCTATAATATAACCAACAGTCTGTGCAGCAGAGAGGAAGCTGGCTTTGTCCATCTGAGCAGTTTTCCTCTGGGAGACATGAGACACACAGCAGTCACCAGGCAATCAGTGATTAAGAGGGAAAATCCAGACTTGAGCATTCACAATGCTATTCCTTGTGACTTAGTGTTTACTGGTGCAGCCATCAATGTGTGTGAGTGTGTTTGCATAAATACGCCTGCACACGAGCATGTGTGTTAGCCTGTGTGTGCGAACGGGTCCGTCCCAAACTTTGCTTCAACTTTTTTGTGTTAATCCCCCCGCCTGTGTGTCCACGCGCCGGCCTCGAGCTGTCTGCTGCTTCAAACATACCTGACATTTTTGTGGGTGCTGGGGGTGGGGGTGGGGACGGGAGTCATTTAGTGTTCTGGGGAGACCAGTTTAGCAAGCATTTTCACTTCGGAGGTGGCGCACAAGTCTAACCACATGTTCTAAAAATGTATTACACAACACCTGACTGCCATATGTGCTGATACATTCCTCATTCCTCCTTCTGTTGTTAATCAGGTCGCACATGCAGTTTAGTCACTCACAAATTGCTGTTACAAACACTTGTATACTTGAAATGTACAGTTTGTGCTGTAGATGCAAGATGCCCTGCAGGACTGAATCTAGTACCTGGCTGGCTTATGACCCAAAAATTACCCGAGCAGGTTTGTGGCATCTTCCACCTCTGCAATATAATTTCCTCTAGATACTTCTTAAAACATCAGTAGCCTACCACTGCTCCTCAGAAGTAAAAAAGACACATATAAATGTATGTACATATAAATGGAAACAGAGACAGAGGTGAGGGGGTAAAAACACAGAAGGACAGTGAGACATATAGAAAACCAGAAGGAGGGAGGATGATGAGAACAGCAGCAGCCCCTTTGATGTGGGCCTCAACGGGGCCCTGTGTGTGTCTAAGACGAGGCAGGCCTGCTGAGGGAAGGGGATTTCCAGCACCGCTTGGTCTCCTATCTCACCCCCTTAGCCTGTGCTTCCTCCGTGGGCTACAGCTTAAAAACACAGAGAGCCCGTTTACGCCAAAACAAAGACTCTGGCGTTGGCAATGCATTGGCATTTTAGTGATAAGACACTGTTTCATTTCCACATCCCTTTGGGGGTAAAGTGGAGTTGAATATGTGAGATGGTAGTCTGTGGGTTGCTTTGCTGTGGAGCATCAAGTTCCTTTCCTTTAGGTTTGCGTGCAACATGATGATAGTGTGATATTTCATCTCCTCAGTGAAACACTAGCATCCTTTGTTGCATTAAAATCATATAGCAACCACAGTCTGCAAGCCAGGCAACATCAACATCTTGGAATATGAATACTCACCACCATGTACTTTTATTTTCCCTCAGACACATTTATATTTACATGCATAGTTGCATAGAAAACAACCCATATGCGTGAGTTTGATCTCTGTTACATCTTCTCACAGTTGTTACAGTTCACACTACGCTCACTCACTCAGTCTGTCTGCACACGGTGTCCTTTACACACCCAAACACGCATGCATACACCCAAATGCAGAGTGCGCTTGACTGTCAAAGGAGGACTTCACAAGCATGTACACACACACACAAACACACACACACACACACACACACTGGGTTGTGGAAAGTCCCTGGCACTACCTGCCTCCTATCTCAGCTGCAAGTTTGCTAGTACAGGTCCCTGCTACAGTGACAACAATGCTAAGACAATATGACCTGTGGACCTACAGCACCTATACTGTACCAGTTGCTCATGTGCATTGACTAACCTGAAAGAAGGAAAAGAGAAAAGAAAGCTAAATTAAATGCAAATGAAAAGGGGGTTTTCGGGGCTTGAGATTAATATCTCTGGCTAGCAAGCCTCAAGCTAATATATGCACTTTGCAAGGTTTTCCCATGTGTATTCAGTCATTCTCTTCTAAGACTGCAAAACAAAAGCAAAACTACTTTGGATGGAAAATCAGGTGTGATTTAGAATGCACACTGTAGTTACAAATTTCACATATCTTATATCTTGGTGAAATATTCCCTCCCTTTCTGATTTACACATTTATAAGATATTCTTCTCAATTCTAACTTTAACAATCAACAGATCTTTTCAACAACCAATCTCAATCCTTGAAATGCTGTGCATCCTGTCTCTGTATGCATTTTTTGTTTTTGCAATTTTCCACCACATGGCAAAATATTTTAATCATATTCACTTTTTTTGCTGTTGTTGTTGTTTAGCCCTTACATCTTAAGTTTAACTTTCATTGTTCTCAGTTTGTCTCGTCTTTATGCTATTTTATTGTCCTTTGTCCTCACTGTGTAGGACAGCAGGAAACCTGTGGGCCTGTCTCAGTTTAAAAACTGCATTCAGGTTTTAAACTGAGTCAGGCCCACAGGTTTCCTGGGGATGGGGATGCTTTTCCTGCTACAACATAAAAATTAAATCAAGATTAAGCTGACTCTATGATAGATGCACATTGTATATGGGCTTTGTATAGAAATTATGTTCTTTCTAAGTAGAAGATTTGCAACTATCTGCAGAAAATTTGAAAATTTCCTTGCAGAAAAACATATCCGCAAGGTAAATGGAACGTATGAGTCAGTTCAGTTCGTTGATCAATAGAAGCATCTGACAGTATCTCATCCCTATCAGTGTTTTTTCTGTGATTGTCAAGCACATTATGATTCAAGCCCCCATCAACCATCAAAAAGTGGATGCAGTGTGTCCTTGATCACAATTTCTAAATTTCTCCTCATCTGCACACGAGTCACGATTGGTGGATGATAGCAGTTTGTGAAAAGTCCCAGTGCGAAACTGGCCAAATTTGTTTTGATATACATCAGTAACATACATACATATCAGAAACTGACTGATAATCATAGTTTCACAAAAACCCATATAAATATATTGTACCAGCATATATTACAGTAATTATTACAGTAATTTCACACTTTTGTATGTACTACAAAGAGATGCAAAACTACTGCAAAGAGATGCAAAACAACTAGCAGCAGAAATTATGTAAAGCACAGTGGACCTAAGCAAATTAGTTTTTTAGTCTGTGCTCTTCCATACACCATTTAAGATAGAAACTCATATGTTGGGGAAATCCAGGATCCTGAATGAGGAATGAGGAATCCAGATCCAATCACTAGTACAGGTAACTCAGTTAGGTGCATCTTAATAATATACAAAAAGGGTAAAGCAAAGTTTTGTATTGTCTTGTATTGGTATGGCAAGGTGCTTCATGGGTACATAGATGATTATTGAGAATAAATCTATAATAAATCTATAAATACAGAAAGGATTGGCGACCAGTCCAGGGTGTACCCCGCCTCTCGCCCAATGTTAGCTGGGATTGGCTCCAGCCCCCTGCGACCCTCTGAGGATAAGCAGTATAGATAATGGATGGATATACAGAAAGTTGTGAACAGACATGTAGTATACGGGATTGTATGAAAGCAATGTATGAGTGGATGCGTATAAGTAGATACATGTGTTGTGTTAGCCCCGGGGGTAAGGGTAAAAACATACAAAGAACAACTTATTTGCTACAATTTTTTTTGTTGATTATTTAATTTAATGCTTTTTAGTACACAATAAAACGTGTACTGCAGAAGTTATGCTGCAGACATAACCAAGGTTGATCACTTAAAGCAGCACTACTTGGGGGCAGCACACAAGCTGTAAATACAAGATATTATATAGTTAATAAGGCTAAAATGTTAGCAAACAGTTGCCTATTTACACATCCAGCAGACATGGAGCAACATTAATCTGGAGATGTGTTTCTGGCCACCTGACAGATGTAAGTCCAATATTCACTCTCCTTTTTGCTCTGTTTTTGGTTTCTACAAACTACTGAGGTTAATATCTGGCCCTTCAGCTGCTAAATGCTCCACTTTGTTCAACAACTCTGTTTGCTGTTTGGTGCTGGGCAGGAAGCGCACAGTGGGTTTTTAGAGATGTTTTATTGTAAGCAGCTGCCTGCTGCCCTGCACCAAATCAGCTCTGGTTCTTGCACCGGTTCTGTTCAGGATTCTTGGAACCTTGGTGCTATCTAGTGCACCAGTTTTGAGCGGAACCATTGTGATCAAGGATGTGTCGTCAACAGAGGGCGTTGCACAATGCACAACGGAAGTAAACAGTAGTAGCAAGATGGCGAATCGCATTGACTACCTGCAAGATTTTGTTCTTTTATTACAGATATTTGTTTTTATCTAAAAAACAAGCATGGACCAACTATTACTGATAAGAAGACGTAGAAGACCATAGACCATTGTTGCCTTCTCCATCCTCTCTTTCCAACGTGTAAAATATGACACGCCCACTGATGTCATCACGGTTCGCACTACAGATCAAGGAAAAACTGCTCATTTTTGCTACATTTTGGGTTCTGAACCAATTTATTTTTGGCTGAAATACTCCTAACGGTTCAAAATTAGGTTCTCAAACCAGAATGGAACCCGTTCCATGTTGGTTGAAAAGGCGTATAGCGGTGAGAGTGAACCAAGACAGCAGAGTTGCAGGCTGCAAAACCAAAACAATGAACTGAAAGACACTAAAACTCTCCATAGGGCTGAGGTGAACTGCAAAGCTGGGTCATAATTCTCTGTGGTTTCTTCACTATAAGCACATTACACGTAGCCATCTGGCCTGTTTTTAAACCTAGAAATATCGATTAGTGTAGCTTTAAACACAATGCAGGCACAAGACATAATGCTAATACCGGGAGCATAAATGAGCCAATAAGCCAGACAGATCCCGTATAAGCTGTCCTTATATACAGGATACTGTAGGAGCCTCTGGACTGAGCTTCGACACAGCACAAAACTTTCATTCGAAAGAATCCGTTGTCTCAGTTGTCCTTCTGTTAAGATATGTGTTTAGCATAGCATTAAACATGACCTTCCTTCTCTGCATCCTATTTACTTTATATCACATCACAGGTTGTGTGCAGTCCCCTATGACCTGCAAAAGGTAGTGTCAGAGGCAAAGGGCAAGTAAATGGTGAGTGTTTGAGTCTTCAGGAAGTGGTAATGTCACATGACAGACCATGTCAAAGGGACAATGGGAAGACATCACCTGCATAAACACACACACACGCACATAACACATGATTTCACAGAAAAGGATAATGCAGGCCCGAGCCCGTACGTGTTACTTGATGCTTCTGATGCTTCACATCCCAAACTGCTTACGTCCCTGGAGAGAAGAGAGGATGTGAAGAACGGCGTGTCCCACAGGAGGTCATGCATTGAAGTGCATCTCAGTGCATCTCAGTGTAGATCAGTGTCAATCAGAACATCTTGTTCAGAATCTTGAAATGCTAGTACAAGGAAATCTCCCGACATCCTGGAGGACAGGAAACTCCCTGCTTTTGTTGTGCTCTAACCAACCCACGCAGCAGCAAAACAATAGATATTTTTAGCCTTTTGTTAAATTTAACCCACTTACCAGCACTGTTAAAATAAAATTACTATTTACATTCTTGGAGGCTTTTTTCAAGCAGAAGCCTGTCTCCTGCTCGCTGCTTTGATAAAGTGCTTGTGGCTGAAATCTTTTTCTTTGGCATAGTGAGGACATGTGTGGTAAGGTGCACTCAAAAGCCCACGATACCAAATACAGCCTCATAGCTAAGTGCTTGTTATGTCTGCGCCTCATACACAGTACTGTATATTTACAGAAAGACTTGGCTCTTTTATCTGCCCTTTAAATTTCCTCAACACAAAGGATCCCATGCCTTCTGGAGTTGCTACCAGACCAGCCTGTTTGTCTGTCTGGGGAAACAGTTCATGACACACAGAGGGGAAATATGAGAGGAAGAACAGAGGGAGGCAACTCATTGTCTCGAGTTGAGGATTCAGCGGGACAAAATATATTATGACACGCAGTGAGAGAGGAATTCCCCCAGTAAGTTCAAGCGATTGCAGATGTGCGTCCAGTCGACAGCTACTGCACACATCTGGGCCAGAAAGCTTCCCCGCACGCCTCCTCTTCCATCCTCTGAGCCCTCCGTGTCTCGTCTTTATAACACTGCCCTCTGCTCTACCCTGGAAAAGCAATTAGGTAGAACACATGGCTGGTGCAAACTACTACTCACCAGGCAGCCAGTTCACCAGCTGCAGTGGATCCACAGCAGAGTGTGTATCATGGGAGGCCTGAAAATACCATTATCTTGGCGGCTGGGAGGAGAGATTTGGCCAAGGGAAAGTTCGGGGGATTTCAGAAGGGAGAGATGCAGCCTCTAAGTAACAGTGCTACTGGAGGTGAGTAGTAGTCTGTCACTTCTGCAAAACTGCACTTTTAACATACAGTAGTACTGCAGAGTTTGCACATTGTCAAAGCTTTATTTTCATTTCTTAAAACTACTTCTCCAAATAAAGCAGCTTTCCACCATATATGTGCAGGTTGACTTTGAAATGCACAAAGCCCCTTCGTGAAACTAACTCCAAATTAAGTTAACAGAAGTTTAAAAACAAAGGTATGAGTGACATTTGGAGTAAAGCATGTCCTCTTGAACAGGGAACATTTCCAGCTACTACTAATCTCACACACAAAGAAGAGGCATCTTTGGCACCTGACGCACGCTTGTTGTTTACCTCCTCAAAAGGAGATACCTGAGTCGGGCAGACTTTTTCATGCTCACTCAGAGACAACAGGCGCTCCACCTAGGCCACATGCGTACAGTGTGTGCGCATGTGCAAACATCCACTAGTGGGAAATTCCCAGCAAAAATTCCACTCTAGCTGTCCTCTGTGCAGCACATTCCTGCGTGCATCTAGCTGCTGAAATGAAAGTCGAATTTACAGTTGTGGGGCAGTTTTCAAGATCCAGCGAACCCTCAAGCTAGCAATAAATCTTCCTAGACTGAGGATATTGCTTGTAAGCTTATATCCCTGCTAGATTTCCTGGATGCGGTTCACTTTGGGAATGTGGGGGAGCATGAAAGAACAGGCAGAGAAGACAGGAGGAGGAGGAAAACACCAAAGGATTGAAGAGAAAAGGCATTCTTTAGGTGCTAAAATGTTAAATACTGTGAGATATTGCCCATTAATTAATTGGATTCCATCTCTAAATAGAGTCCACATTTTTCCTGAACACAAAATAGCATCATGACTAACCATCCAATACACATTCATATCAGTTGTTTAATTTTCGGGAAACTTTTTCTCATTCCAAATTCCCCTGCATTCCCTGAAGTGACTTCACCACTGAATATAGTTTTTCTAATCCTGTTTGACTATCTAACATAACCAAATAAGATCGGTGAGAGCATGTTTTCCATTTGCGGACAATGTGGACACTCAATTAATGAATGCATAAGTGTGTGAAAGGGGGGATTTTTATAGGCGTACAGTAGTGTGCAGAAAATGAGTCATGCTTTTTGGTCACTTGGATCTTTCAGTCTGACGCTAGTAAGCCACAAGCATCTCTATCAAGCCGGCCATGCTCCCGTATTGCCCAATATTTAGTAATACAACAGAATTATTGTTCTTGTTGGTCTTTCACATATTGGTTTGATGTATCATCATGTATGTATGTAATGGTCCAAAACACAGTTGGTTTGGCCACTGCTGCATGGTACAGTTGTCATTGCTGCAATGCAGCAGGGTGTTTCCTCTCTTCTTAAACCACCAGGAGATCACTGACTCCACTCTGTTATTAATGAGGCCACCAGGAACTGCCGGCCTCCAAAATGACTCTATAGATGGGTTTTCCAGGTTTTGTATCAGCCATACCCCTGTACCTGGAAAATCTCTTTAGTTTCCAGTTGCTAGCTTTGCTCTGTCCAAAGGTAACAAAATCTGCCTACCAGCACCTCTAAAGCTCACAAAGTTTTTTTTTTCTTTCCTGCAGGCTCTCACATGCACATTTGTTTACACCAGGAACAGGTTAGATCAGGGGTCTCAAACTGCCGGCCCGCGGTCCATTCCCCCCCCCTCCCTCCGGCCTGCACCTGATGTCAAAAATATAATATAATCCAGCCCGCAAAATAATTTTTTAATTTAATTATTTTTAAATTTTATTTTTTCTAGTCGTTTCATACAAAT
This sequence comes from Maccullochella peelii, assembly GCA_002120245.1. Lineage (NCBI taxonomy): Eukaryota > Metazoa > Chordata > Actinopteri > Centrarchiformes > Percichthyidae > Maccullochella > Maccullochella peelii. The sequence continues at coordinate 37,742 of LKNJ01005000.1, read as the reverse complement.
TTAAACTACCCCTTCATATACAATTGAAATAAAAACACAATTCTAATAATAATTTTTTTTAAAGTATTTCGTTTGGCGCAAAATAATGCCAAAGGTCAAAGGTTCCCGCACACAGCCAGGCAAGAAGAGAGCAGGTTTGGGGGTTGGCTGCGAACAATAAATATGTCTCTTTCCAAACCAAAAAGGAAAGTGGATGATGAACACAGACAGTTTCAAGAAAGATGGACATTGCAGTATTTTTTTGTGGAGTTCAATGCAAATGCTACCTGCCTGATATGCAAGGAAAAAGTCACTGTTCTAAAAGAATATAATCTCAAGCGTCATTATTTGACTAAACACAGAGAACAGTATGAGAAGTACCAGGGAGACGAGAGAGGGAAACGAGCCACGCAGCTACAGAGAGGGCTAATGTCTCAGCAAAGTCTTTTCCATAAAGCCAAGAAGGATGCTGATGCTGCAGTTGAAGCAAGTTATGTGGTGAGTGAATTAATCGCCAAAGCAGGAAAGCCATTCACCGAAGGGCCGTTTCTGAAGGACTGCATGTTGCAAGTTGCTGATATCCTGTGTCCAGAAAAGAAGAGCTTGTTCAACAATATCTCTCTATCGGCAAACACAGTGGCAGAGCGGATTAGCGAGTTATCAAGTGACATTTATGATCAGTTACGCGACAAAGCTAGAGAATTCACTGCATACTCTGTGGCGCTTGATGAAAGCA
>LKNJ01005000.1:9444-36363 GCA_002120245.1 Maccullochella peelii | reverse complement strand
ACTACTTTATATACTGTTGGGTAGTTTAATCTACAGCGATCCATCATGCTCTACAAGATCATCACGTTTGTAGCGCCGCTGTCCTGTGAGAACCACGTATCTCTCAAAAGTCCACTTTTCATGAGCTCAGACAAACAGGCCTGTTTTCAGCTTTGTGACGATGCTTTTCCCAGCTTATCCAAGTTTGTTGTTTTTTTAATAGTTAATTTATCTTAAGAAGTTTTCTCAACCCATAAAGGAACACTTAATCCTTCAGTTTATCAGAAAATTCAAAAGATACATGGTTTCACTGGACAGGAAGGGGGAGGGTCAACTTGTCAGACAAATGTAGTGGAGTAAAAAGTACAACATTTGCTTCTGAGATGTAGTGGAATAGAAGTATAAAGTTGCATAAAATGGAAATACTCAAGTAAAGTACAAGTACTTTGAATTTGTACTTTATTGTAGTACTTAGTAAGTAAATGTACTTACTGTTACATTCCACCAGTGATCCTTTTACAACATTCTGCATTTGGGAAGACCTATTGTGCTGTTCGGTTTGTATAGACCCATAGACATTTTGACATGTGAATAATAAAATGACTGATGGCTGAATTCCATTTAGCTGCTTCAGTTTCAGGGTCCTGGTATTGTACACGCTGGCTCACTGTCACACTTTCATGGCATACTGGGACACTTGGATAGAACAGCGCCATTGTTAATGTTATTAGTAATGCTTTTTCTACTATGACAAGTCTTAATGTTTGCTGTGAAAAAGGCCTATTTTTCTTGGAAATTAACAGCTAGCAAGCTAGGCTAACTAGCTTCCACTTTCCTAATGGAAGCTTGCTAATACTGCTGCTAATATTTGTGCAGATTCCCACTGCTCAGTCATTGGCAGCTCCTGCACAATCCGTGCTGTGTTTATCCCACATTATACAAAGAAAGGAGGAGGTCAAGGTAGCATTAGCTGTCTCTCTTTCAACAGGTAGTCCTGTAATAACAGCACCCTGCATGGTACTATAAATAAATAAATAAAATCTAAATTTAAAATGACAGTTTTTAACCAAGTAAGTACACAATTCAACAGAAAGAACATATATATTCTGATTACTTAGCAGAAATGAATTAATTCCAGTTTGACTTAAAGATATATTTCTGGTTGAAAACAACTCTTCTTCCACAGATTCCTGAGGTTAGATATGGGAATGGGAATAACAACTCACACATGCGATTCTGTTCTTCCAGTGAGTTGAAATCTGTTGGCATGGATCAGGATGTTAACAGGTGACATACACTGATTCCAGGTAAGGCATGCATGTTACCTTGCCAAATCTAAACTAAAACAAACAAATATAAAGTACAGATGCTAACTGAATTGAAGAGTTTGTCAGCATTCAGTTCCAAAATTGCATATCACTTACTGGAAAAACAACCTTTGATTGAAACATGAAAGATAGGAGAATGCCATATATATATTGCACTAGTTCAAAGACATGTTCTTTTCTTTCTTTTCAGTTACAGATGACTGTCACACAGCTTTTATTCAATGCATTATTACTGCAAATCATTTTATTAGAGATTCTTTTTCATCTTTATTCATTCATTTTGAATTCATATTAAATAAAACATATTAAATCGTTTTGATAATCGAGAGTGCTTCACATACACTACATAGAAACATTACAGTCCCAACCATACCGTTTTAATAATAGTCTGAGTTTCTCTCAGAAGTCCAGCAAGCACTTTGTGACAAAGAGCAAGGAACATGTGTATTAATAATTCAGCTGTTTGCACTGCTCAACCCAAAGCAGATAAATGCACCAACAAGGTCTCAGCAATAATACAATCCGGGCGTTGGCTTCAACCCTGTGACCCCTCCTATACCCTGAGAGGAAACTTCCTGCTCCCTCTGACCCTCCAGCAGGTGAAAACACCGCGCTGCCGTGAGCACAAGAGACGGAAAGTCAAGTCGACAATGGAAGCCTGTTCATTTCTCTCTTCCTTTCTATGTTCAGGATAGAAGCCTCTCTATTTCTCTGCTGTATCGCTTTACTCTGTTATCTGGAAACATGCACAGTTGTTGCCAGTTGTAGCTCCACCTACACTGCAGCAACTTTATCGAAACCTCACCTTGATTTGACACGTCTTGCCCCTGGTTCCTCCTGTCAAGTATTTGATTGTAAATATAATAACACGTTAGGGCCTTGTTGCTTGCTTGCATTGCTTGCTTCACGATGTGCTGACAGGATGTCATCCCATCATCAATCAAGTCCACTATCTTGTCTTCCCCCCTAAAATAGCTTGTCACCCTCCCTGTTTGCACTCTTCAGCCAGGCTGCTGTGCGGTCAGAACTATTATAAATGTCTCAGGTGAATGACATTGCAACAGACAGGTAGATATGGTGATGTTATTAACCAATGCTTTAATCTGTCATCAAGCTATTTGCCATCACTAAAACTGGACCTATGAAATAGAGACAGCTTATGCTAAACCCTCCATTGTATAACGTGGGACACACACAACACTGATACCCCTTTTTCCACCAACATGGAACAGGTTCCATTCTGGTTTGCTCACCTAATTTTGAACCGTTCTGAACATTTTGATCAAAAATAAATTGGTTCGGAACCCGGAAAGTTGGTTCCCAGCTGGAACCAAAAACTAGCAGGTTTTCCTTGACCTGAAGTGCGAACCGTGACGACATCAGTGGGCGTGTCATATTCTACAGGTTGGAAAGAGGATGGAGAAGGCAACAGTGGTCTATGGTCTACCATGGTAACAGTCTTCTACGTCTTCTTATCATTAATAGTTGGTCCAAAAACAAATTGTATCTGTAATAACAGAGTAAAAGATAGCAGGTATCAAAGAGTCGGTCTAGACTGCTCTATATAAAAAAGTGCCCTGAGATAACTTTGTTATGATATGGCGCTATATAAATAAAACTGAATTGAACTGAATTGAGGTAATCAGTGCGATCCGCCATCTTGCTACTACTGTTTACTTCTGCATTGTGCAACGCCCTCCGTTGATGACGCATCCTTGATTACAATGGTTCTGCTCAAACGTGGAAATGCGGGCTGGTTTGCTAGATATATCCGAGGTTCCAAGAATCCTGAACAGAACCGGTTCAAGAACCAGAGATAATTTGGTGGAAAGAGGCCATAAGTATGCAGCAAACGGTCCGGCCAGCCGGGAATCGAACGGGGGACTTCTGAGTGGAAGCTCGTTAGCCAAGGTTCCTAGGTTCCACTTTCCTAGTGGAATACAAACTTAACAGCTTGATAAAACAAATGTTGTAAAGGTAAAGGCAGCATAAGCATTCTACAATCAGTAGTGCATCACCACGGAAGTTGATGGTGCTTCTCCTAGCAATGCCAGCTCTCAGACTTCAGTCAAACACTGGCATAGGAAACATCCACCCACCCCAGTAGCTTCACTACAGTTAACTGACATAAATGTTACATGAGCAACATTATTAAGGGCTTTTAACACAATGGCACATCACACTGTCACGCTCTCCTCAGGGTGACGCTCTGCCACACCCTGCAACAGACCCCAGATGGCCAGCATCACTTACCCTGAGGTGACATGCATGCCAATGGGACAAAACGACAGGTGCTTTATGTACAAGTGTAGTTCATGCAAAGTTGTTTTCCTATCACTGTGCGAGACGTGAAGACCCTTTAAGTAACATTTCAAGGATATTATTGTGAATGCTTTCAAAATGTGGACTTAGTCCAAAAAATCTATTTTAGGAAAATGAGGATTATTTTTCCAAATAGCATCAACCTACTTTTGAAAAGAACACAGTTTGATCAACAGGTTTCACAATACCCCACCTTTTGATTCCCAGAAATCTATAGAATCTATTTCCGGTTATTAGTTTTGGGGTTAGAGGTCAATGCAAAAGACCAACCCAGCAGCCAATGAAGACAGCTGTCCCGCACGATTCAGCTTAGTGTAATAAAAGAAACACATCAGGTTGGTGGGTGAGGACATTTAATAAATCCTTCCCTGTATGTGCTCAAGGACGAGGCTACACAACATACTTTGTCCTCATGCATTACACCCTTCCTGTCTGCATTTACCTCAACTGTTGATTGCCTACTGTTTTGTCACTCCAAATTCCCATGTAATTCTCAACAGGCAACACCCTTTTCCTCTCCATTGTATGTTTCCCCCGTTCTCAGCATGCACTTTATGGCCTGTTGCTTAATCAGACCTGATGTCTTTGTATAAAAGCATGCTGCTGTACGGTTATGGTGAGCGCAACGGTTTTTTAGTTCTGTTCCTCCCTAAGTTTACAAGCCGGACTCTCTGCTCCCATCAGTGTTTTGTTCAACTCGAGTGAATATAAAGATACAAGGAACAATATCAACACAAATGACAATTAATGCACCTGTTAATCATTGTAATGTGTCATTTTGGCTTTTTTAAAATGCCAAATTTAACCATCAGATTAAACTGTATTTATACCATACCTAATGTAAGGATATTTTAAGAATCTATTATAAATTGTTTCCCAAAGTATTTGCTAAATGTAACAACAATTATAATGTATGAATAAAAGAGACAAAAAAAACTGTTTCTGAAATAAACCCTTAACACAAATATACATTACTAAAGCAGAAGAGTATGCAAGTAAAACCATTCAGCTTCTGTCCAGCAACTCATGTGTTTGCTGTATGTTTTACAAGACAGGATTTTTTCTCTATAGAGCATGGGTGCGTGTTTGTGACTGCTGCGTTATAAAACAGTTCAGTTTCAATCATAAAAGTAAATGAAAATGTAGGAGATGGTCTGCATTTGACCTTTAATTGCAGTGCTTATTGAGTCTTTCTGCACTGTAGATGGGTGGATTAGCACGTTTACATATGATTTAATCTTCTTGTATGTATTAAGGTTTAATTGTTTATACTGCATTTTATTATATGTATTTATTACGTGCTTTTACAGTAAGCCTGGTCTTAAAACTTAATTTCCCATAAAGAATAACATTTGGATTTTAACAGAGCTGAAACACCACAACGCAAACTGCATTGCATAAGTTCGCTTGATTCAATCTGTTTAGCTACTTTATAATGTATTTCAGTATTGATTAATCCAAAATGAAGTAATGAACCCTTAACAACCCAATTTCAGTTGTATACTCTGTCCTGCATTGCACCTGGATTATTTATGAGAGAAAATAACCACAATGACCAAAAATACAGTCGGTGAATGCTCCACACACAGTAGTGCAAACGTCCCGTGGGTGGTGGTAAAGGGTCTGGGAGCTCTTTCCTGGAAAAATCCTCTACTGCACAGAGAGTGATTCATGATACACTTCCAATAATTTGTCTCAATGTACAGGAACAAGACTAAGAGCCTACAGCTACACACAACACAACACAAAGTACAGCTGAGGCTGATGGGAATGTCGTTAGTTTTGCAGGTGTTTGGTCATAAACCAAAGTATTAGTCACATTGAAAATTTGACCTGATGATGGTGCTAGATGAAAAGTTAAAGGATCAATTCTATGAATCTACAATTCATCCTGTGGGGGACATGTGTGTACCAAATTTCATGGCAACTCATCCAACAGTTGTTAAGACATTTCACTAAAAGCCAAAAATGTCAACCTGGCCCTTTCTCTGTAGCAGCAATAGTGGCAATGGCTATATGGCTCTGATGGACAGTAAAGAACTTATAACACCACAGGTGTCACTTTAAGATTCATATTTTTTGTTGTGAAATCTGCCAGACTGTGTTTAGGATCCAACTGACTGAAGTGAAATTCCCTCTGTGTTCTCAGAGTAACTAAGTCATATTTTTCTCTCAGTTCTGGCTTGCGGTTAAGAAAATATTTACACAGTTAAGCCTTCATTAAACATTTACAACTTGTTTTCTTTATATATTGGTAATTATCCACAATGCGTCATATCGGACAGGAACTCACCTGAACAAAACTTTCCTTGTTTGGCCATGACTTGTTCCAAAAAATCAGATTAAAGTGTTGAGAAGCCCAGTCACACAAGTTTACAGCTTCAGTAAATAGTCTTCCAATATCCACACAGTAAATGTGTCAGTGAAGGTAACACAAACATCAGGGTGGGTTTTTTTTGTTTTTACCATGAGACTGTAATGTTAACATGCAGTTCATTTAGTCTTTTTACATGTAGTCTGACTCACAGGAAGTAGGCTATGGGTATAAGCCTGCCATTCGCTGACTGCTTTCAGAATCAGTCAGAATTCTCCTCCCCTGCCGCTATCTGTTTGTTACCGTCTACACTTTTTTTTACAAGGGCTCCGTCGCTGCATCTTGGGCTTAGCGCCGCCTAAGACAATTATGACTGGTTTTAAGAAATACTAACAAGCCAAAGTGTTCTTTCCCCCTGTACCAGAATGATAATGGGATCAGCCAGACCTTTCTCTAGCGCTGGCACAGCTCTAAAAGGAAGTGTGGAGGTCTGGCTATGCGAGACAATTTGACTTGTGTGTGCTCACTTCTCTCTGACACCACACTTAAACCAGTGAAACCGAAGAAAAAAAGCAAATGTTACAGGACCATATCTGTAAAACCACCAATAAAACCACCATCCGATCCCTCCACTCATCATCTTTGACTGCCTTTTTTTTACCAAATGATATTCCTCCCAGAGCTGTCCCACCCAACATCCTGTTTTCATAAACACACAAGCCTTAATCCATATGTAAATTGAAGCGCTGACCCACTTGTATGGGACAAATAGCTGAAATCCCGTACCGCCATCTTCTTAATGGGAAGCAAATCATCTCATAGTTTGGAAATGATCCTGCCATTATACGGATTAAAAGACAAGTGCGTGGGAAGATTTAAATCTGCGTCGTATTAATTGGTCACCTGATTCTACTTACTGCCTTGTTTTGGGGGAACAAACAGAGCTCTGTCCTCAAACAAGACGAACAAGAACATTTTTTTTCCTTTTTACTGTTTTTTGATTTCATGAGACAGTTTTACAGAACGGAGACGCAGAAATGACTTGGGAAGAAGATAGGAAGGCTGTCTCAAGCAAGCCCCTAGGAACAGGGCTGAGCTGTGAGGCGATTTTCAGCAATGTGGCCGCATGGGGTATTGCAACTTCCTGTAGCATCAATGGACGCAGCTTGGAAAAGAAGCAGCTGTAAAATGCCACAAACCCCCATATGACTCTTTGTATTATCAGATTTTGATCCATTCAGTCCAATAACATTTGGAAAGAAGATCCGTATGATTAAATCATTTTATCCCATTCATGTGTGAGGGGAGCCAACAGGAAGTCAGCCTGCTCAACCAGCAGAAGTCTCGGACGTGCATACTCCAGTCATTCTTCAGCTGAGCCCAGTGAGCAAATTTAATAGGAATGGATAGGGCGCCATCATTGAATGTGGTATCCAGTACTCCGTAATACATCCATGGTTTCAAATTCACACCAATGTTTAATTTGGCAAACTGGGCCATTCTTGAAGATGTTGATTTAGTCTTTATCCTTACTCTTTTCTCTTTAGGTGTGTTCAGATAGAAAGCAAATTTTCGCCTTGCATCATTGGTGTGTGGTCCGTGTTACTAGCTGTAAGCTAGCTAGCAAAGGACGCACCCACCGTGTCTGTGGGAGTGTGCCTGGTTGTTTGTGTTCAGCTCAGCCTCTGACTATCTTACTACTAACTCAGTTCTTTCTCTTTTGTCCCTTCTGCCCAGGCCACTTTCCCTTTTTGCGCTCGTTTCTGTACGTTGAAACACTTTCAGCTCGAGTGTACGCATCTCCGCGTCATTTGCACCACCGGGGGCGAAGTCGTGTCTTCCCATTGACTTTGTATACAATCACACCACCTCTATAATTTGCCTTGCGCTCTGTCTCAACACGCAGTAAGCCCTTTCTTAACTTACGCTGATTGACCACAGGATCCAGCTGCGTCTGTTCTCACCAAGTCGCCGTTTTTTTTCACCCCAAAACTTAGCTTTGGCACACGATGACGATATCTTCATTTGTTGTCTGTTTGCAAATAATCTTAAGTTTAAGTAATAGTAAATACTAATAAGTAATAGTAAAAAGTTCTCAATAAAGGCGACTTGATTTAATTGAAATATGCTGTCTTAATTCTTTGTTACTTCAAACCCCTAAAACTAGAGTCTCACTCAGCTTTATAAACGTTGCAATTGCCTTCCCAATTCCCCTTCCCTTTTCATTCAAGAGAAGCCTTTATTTATTCCAGGAGGACCACTTATTCTAGTGTTACCTGTTACCTTCCTACTCCCATATGGGAACTGCAGACTTATCAGACTGAGCAATCTAACCCGACAACTCTCTTGTGCTCTTGTACACTCTCTTACACACACACATAAAAAAACATCTCTCTCTCTTTCCCTTTCCTTCTCTCCTATCTGGCAGAGTGATCTAACGCAGCAGCTCTCCTGCAGTCTGGCTGCCACGACAGGTAAACTATACCTGCGGCCTTGAATTACCCTCCTCCTGTCTTCTCCTCCCTTTCCCTCCTTCTCTCCCGTCCTCTCCCTCCTCGGCTCCCCGTTCCCTCCTTGGGTCTTCTCCCATTTCCGTGTCCTGCTACATGGTCTCACGCTTTAGGTTAGCGATGCGTGGTATTGCACTTGCCCTTACAACAGATGGTCTGTGCGGGTGCTTGTAGGCAAATGAGTAAGAGAGAGAGAATGAGGGATAATGGTAATTGAGACAAAGCACATCCTCACTATTCTCAACTCTACTCCTCTAGGAAGGAAGGCTTATTGTTAGCCCTGCCCTCCCGCGCTCTGTTGGTCATGTTTATGCCTCCAGCAGCTGTCACTCATCTAGATGAGCTGTCATTTGAACTGAGCCTTAATTAAACAGCCGTAAAGTCTCCAAATCAATGTCTTTTTAAAGCTTTTGTTAAAACATTTCCTCTGAAAGTTTCCCCATTGTTGCAGTCATTTCCATTTCTGTGGCTGCTGGCCTCACTTTATGCTATATTAACTTGTTCCAACAACTTTTAGTGGCTATACATAAACTTTATTCCTAGAAAACATGCACACATAAGGGTCATGACAACGGAGGACATTTGTTCTAGAGAACTTGTAGACAGGGAGCTCCTGGTGATATTAATAATCTCATCCTGTCCTCTGATGACTCTCCAGCTACAGACATGCCGTTTGAAAGAATCACTCAATTTGCTGACAAACGTTTACATCTGCAGCTACGACACACAATGAAATTCCCGTCAGGGTCTTTTCTCTTTGCTTTGTTTGTGCGGTGTGAAAGCATTTTACGCACGAGTATAAAAACCATCTGTCCCTGGCACTGGCAGTGGCAGTTAACAGCCAATAACACCTCAGCACTCATCTCCCTCACTGCACTTTACCATCATGTTGGCTGTGGAGTTTTAGGACAAGAAATGTGTTAAATAAGCTTAAATAATGTTGTAAATGGGAAAGTTTTAGGCTGGGTCCCAACAATAGACTGAAATAATGCTATATTAACTTGTTAACGTGTTAACTTATGCCTAGTACATGGACAATCTATACACTACATTATATCTGACTTGCCCCACTTGCCCCCAGGTCAACATCCAGAGAAATGGAGTAACTTGTTTCGGAAAGACACATTGCTGTTGATTTTTTTAAAATATAGTTTTTCAGTGCAGCACAAATGAAATTCACATGAGGATGTGTTGGGGTTGAGACAGAAATCTCACAGACGGGTATCTCAAAAACTGGACGAAAAAAGCCAAACTATCATAGCTACATGCCACTAGAAGTAAGTGAAAAATGATTTTAGCCATGCTAGTGGCATAGCTCTAGGGATGGTGATGTACAGACATTCATGGCCCCTAGAGGATGAATCCTAATGAATCTGTTGATCTACTGGACCAATTCCAAAACTTTTGGTAACTATTAGTCATTTCGACCCGAAAATTTGTTTAAAAATGCTGGAGTTTCCCTTTGAGAAAGGTAAATTGATGTGTCTTGGAATGAAGAGTGGTCTTGCAGCAATGATAGTTAACTTGATATTTTCAGTACTTTGAGCCTGGTGTCTAAATTTAACGAGAAAGATGTTAAAACTTTTTTCACTTTGTTTGAAACACATTGCAGACACAAGGGAACTGCACAGTTTTGCTTCAGTGCGTGTCTTTTTCTTCAGTGACTGTAGTGATTGTTCAAAAGTAAAGTCTGTTGTACTATGAATAAGTCCCTGGGTCTTGTTTAGAATTTACATGAATCAATACTTTAACCTGTCTGCTTGGCTACTTGACCTGGGAATCTTACAGGGTTACGACTAATCCATTTCTAACTTTTCTCCTTCTTCGTTTATTCGTGCTGATTGTCCTGGAAATGAACACAATCTAAACAGAACACGATGGGTACACAGTATGTTCAAGAGAGAGTTAGAGAGAGAGGAGACAATATGTACGAACATGCAGACCCGGAAGCCAGAAAACCCCTACAGGGGTGGAAGATCCCTCTTAGACAATCATATGAGTGGCTGTCCATGGATGTATTTGTGTGTGTGGTTTTATGAACGTGTAAACACCAGCAGATGATGATGCCTTTGATGAGGTGTTGTGTGTAAGCAAGAGTGTGTTTTTCCTCACAGATTAGATGTTGCTCATGTAAGCGGGAGCATGTGGTGTAAGCAAAAGAAAGAGCGCGATAGAGAGATAAAGGCAGTGTGTGAGTGAGAGTGTGTGTCTCGGAAGAGTGTAAATATGAGACTGAGCCAACAACTGAGCCGAGGAATCGAGAGGCCCCGAGGGAAAAGTCACAAACTTCTCGCTGGGAAAACTTCTACCAAAGAAGAAATAAAACACAACACACTCAATATTAAAGGGCTGTTTAATTTGAATATGTGTGTTTTATTTCTTCTTTTTAAAACCGATTGGTTTTGTTAATCCCTTTTTTGCTCCTTTAATTAGTCCATCGTGCGATTTTTTCTACTCTAGAAATTTAAATAATTATTCCTAAAGCTTCTTTTTAGCCTTCATCATGATCTTTTTCTTCTTCGCCTTGCTCTTTTCTGCCAATGTGTGAATTTAGACACTTACATGGAACACCTGAGTTTCATATTAAACAGTGGACTTGTGTGTGAACACGAACACTGTTTCGTGTGTGTGTTTCTTGTGCATGTATGTGTGTGAAAGTGGGGTAAAAAGCTAAGCAATGACCCATGAAACTGGGTAGAAATCTGATCCAGACAGGAGTAAAAGCTGTTCTCCTCCTCCTCTCTCTCTCTGCACTTGTCTCACCTGTTTTCCCTGTTCCCCTTTTCTTTTTTTCCCACCTCACTTTTTCTCCTCTCATCTCTTTCCCCGTGCCACATCTTTCTTCCATCTATGTAGCATTTCTCTTCCCACCTTCATCCCTGCGCTTCTTCCTCCCTTCTTTCATTTTTTCCTGCACACATCTCCTCCTCCCATGTTCCTGCTGTCCTTTTCAGCTCCAGGCCACGGATCACTGTCACACACACCCACACACATACACATAGAAGAATGCAGTAAGAGGAGAAGAGGGATGGGGGGTAAGTAACTCGTAAAAGAAAAAGTAGAGATGTGTAAGTTAAGTCAAGTTGTATGAAGGAATGATGGCTGTGTGGCTTGTTTTTCTTTTTCCTGTGCTACCATCTATTGTTTGGATAGATGCATGATACAGCAACTGGATGACCAAAGTCCACTCAGACCCAGCATGCTACAAAAATCAACACGGAATGTTAGTGCAGTGGCTAGCTAGCGAGCTAACATGTGCTAACCTGTTCATTTATTGATGCCAATACGTTAAATTTGTGCAGAACTGACATATCATTTCACTGTGTACAACTGGCTGCCTGTGAGCCAATACTGTTTAATCACAATGATTTATGGCAAGTGGAATTACATACAGCCTAAAGTCTTTTATGGAGGCAATCAGATGCCTTTTTTATATCAAGTGCATTTTAAATGTTATGGTGGCCTAGGGGCTACGACGCATACCAAGTAAATTACCACTTTCCCAGTTCAATTCTTCCCAGCGACCTTTGTTGCATGACATGCCCTTTCCACGTTTTGGCTCTGCCTGTCGAGTGTACACCGACAATTAAAGGCAAAAATCCCAAAAAATAATCTTAAAAAGAATTTCAATTAAATCTCTGTTTTGCTGCCTTTTTCAGCAGTAATTAAATATTTGCTCTTTCCAGCGTCAAACTAAGTGATGTGTATGGCACTTTTCAATTGGTTTGGAGCGAGCATAAGAGCACTCTCATGAGAACAGTTCAAAAAAGGTCAGAGCAGCTGATCAGCCAATCAGAGCCATGTATGTTTTTGGACCACGAGACCTAATGCCTGAGACTGTAATTAATTCAGCATATGTCGTCAAGTTGTTGTAGAACTTGTTATGGAAACCAAAAGAAAAGAAAAACAGAAGAATGAGTGCTCCATCACAGTGGCGATGGGAAGCTGGTGAGGGAACACGCTGCAATAGTGACTCCTAATCCTACTGTGACTCCTTGCAAACCTATGTGCACTGGTCGGCATGTGGTTGTCGGAACCCTCCCCAGGTCCCCATTTGGCAGTAGCAGTGACAATGACCACAGTACAGAGTGGAACAAAGGATGCTGTCCTTCCTAGAAAAACGGCCACATCAGTTTTAAAAAAAAAAACATTTACAACTCATGTGAGACTGTCATCCAATGAAAAACAGCATCAGTTGTTTCAGCAAGTGCCCCAAAATTTCATATGTTTTGGTTCAAGTGACAAAGCCCTCTAGTGGCTGAAGGAATTACGTTGGGAGGAGGTAAGACGTTATTAGATTAGATTCAACTTTATTGTCTTTGCACAGAGTACAAGTACTGAGACAACGAAATGCAGTATCGCAGTTTGGTTCCCGTACCCTAACAACAGTCAACATTTCTTTTTTTCTGAGCATGACCACGGTATTATTTTTTATAACCATATAACTTTAACCCAAACCACAATGTTTCACTAACCTTAACAAAGTACTTATTTGTACCCAAATCATGATCTTTTCCTCACCCTAACCAAGTTGTTTTTGTGCCTAAACCTAACCAAACCTTAACCATAGTGTTGTCACATCACAAAAAGGTCAGAAAATGCTTCTATGTGTCGTTCTAGAGGGCAGTTACAAATGAAGTATTTTCTCTTTTAATTTGGCGGACTTGTTGACCCATGTTTACATTTACCTGACAAGGGCCTCTTATGGTCGTGAAAATTTCGTATGATTGAAGCCTTGAAAGGTCTTAGGCCGGGGTTGATGGTAGGGTCAACAAGGCATGTGACTTTGACATTGGAGACTGCTTTCTGCATCCTAGCTCCTACCAACAGTCAAAGTTGGTTTCTTTCAACCATAACCACAATCATTCCCTGACCTTAACCAAGTACTTTTAGTTGCGATATCAGAAAATGTAATCATTTTTTTAAGCAATCATTGGAAACCATTTTGGAAGGCACTGACAAATGGTGATGTCCTGCTGATAGCAGTGCCAGATCAGAAAATGCGCACGTGGGTCGTTTTAGGAGGCGAGGGAGATTAGTGAGGAGGACTTGTTGGAGCAAAGAGAGTGACAGCATCTTTTTTTACAACCACACAGTTTAATCTACTTTTTCTTTCTTCTCAGAGCGAAAGCTAGATATCCCAACGGACGGATATCTATCCATCAGAAACTGCTTTAATTGGTTGCAGATGCTGACTGACATGAAAATCTTCCATATCTCAATAAACGCAAGACATTTTCCAAAGAAGGAAAACACCTACACACATACTAAAGTCAGACTGGGCAGAGCACAAAAGCGTGTCCTATTGACTGTTAATAACAAACACACACTCTGAAACCCAGTTGGGTACATCTAACCCAAACATCCAGGCCATTAATCAAATTAGAAGAGGTGTTTTGACAAGAGTTAATGTGGATGAGATTTCCAACCACTTGATAATTCCATTACTAGATCATCTGAGTTTATTATCACTCTCACACCAGGTTTGTGATTTCAGAGCTCACTGAATATTTATTGAAAAAATAAAGCTTCCTGGATGACACTTCTGTTCTACTTTTTTACGTTCATGCAAAGATTTGAAGACCTCAAACGACACCACGCTTCTCAGGGGCTGTGACATCTACAGGCAGAGGTTATTTTTAACCTGATGCATCAAAATACTGCCAAAAGACACATTAACATTTGTGATCAGGATCATTAACATTCGTGATCCTCTTTTGTGTAGATGTTTATACTTGGGCAGAGGAAGGTTAACTAAAAATGGATGGCGCCGCACAGTGATGATACCTTCCTCCAGTTTGGACTTACCGGCTCTTCATTCCCCTATAGGTCAGCACTGCCAAGATAGTTTGCTATTTGTCAACAGATTTACTTCTCCCCCGCAAGAGAATACACTAATTTTGGTGATTACATTTGAATTCATTGGACATTTTGCTGTTTTGAATACGGGTGTGACCTTGAGCCTAATTTAAGCTCTCAATCTTTTCTTGTTCATACGGTTTCTTTTCGGTTAGCTCATGAGACACAAAGCAAAATTACACTTCAGAATATCTGAAATTTGTGTTAGTGAGAGAACAATAAAAAATCTCAAGAAATCAGACTTTACATGCTGCCATAACTGAAAAATATTTTCGTTAAGGACAAGCTGTTGACCTAAGTCCAAGGTAAGTCCAATGATGGCCTCATTGAAGTGGCCTGATTCCTAAGTCACAACAGATCTGTTACATATAGATTCAAATCCTCCGATCCCACTAGCACAGGTGGTTCATAGTGGTTCAAATCCTTATGTCCCAGTTTTAACTAGCTGTGTCTACATGCAATTAATAACCGGGTTATTGTCGGCTTTCTGCAGTAATTTGATTTCTTAACCTGTGGGGGGATAAGGGATTTTGAAAAACCTGGTTAACACAGCCAGGTTTCTGCTGGAGAAACCTAATTTCTTGGCAATGTGTACACCTAACACATTTTTAACAGGGTTTTTACAAGAACTGATGTGTACTGTAGCTGGGTGTCCTTAGGTCCCAATAAAACTGAACTTAAAAAAGGACAATATAGTTAATTTCTCAAGGTTAACAACAAAAAAAGCCAAAAATTCTTGTTTGTGAAAAACGTACTGATCATGGGTGTTACCAAGGTGCTACTCAAGTGAACTGACTTCTGTCAAAAAGACTTTCCTGATTTTGTGGCATATGTTTCCTTGAAGTTGTGGGGAAAAAATAATGTACCAAAGAAGCATGTAATGAAAGGAACAAAGATTTTTTGATGAAACTTAACATTTAAGGTAAAAGGTATCTGTGGCTGGATTTTTTCCATAATTTGCTATCACTGGGTTTCCCCCAGGTAATCCTGGGATAGATAGGAAATTGGTTAGCAGAGGTGCTAAGCTAACTTCACTAAATTTTACTTGCTGCAGATACTGTTGGGTTACGCATGTGTGCATCTGGTGATTATCAAACTTCAGTCTGGTGTAAAACTCCTAAGGTTTTCCTTTCCCCCCCAACATTTTCATGTGTTGCTCTGCTTAATTAATTACTATGAAGTGATCGATCAGTGAATCACTTGCTGGGCTGAATCTGACAAACCCTGAGACACCTCGTTGTAGTTACTAGATGATGGTTTAGTCATTCTCCTCAATCATTACTGGCATTTGCTGTGTGGTTTAGGGCCACTTCTCGTTTTCACCTGAAGTTAATAAACCGAATATTAAATTTGATAAAAATGTCTGAATTTTTTCGGATCTCTTTATTTTAGGTGTGGCAGGGTGCCTTCACTAAAAAACGCTTTTGGGAACTTATGCTATTGCCTTCACACCAAACATAGGATGCCATTTATCAACACATTTAATTCTCTTTCAGCGTCTGTCAGGCAGGATACAGACCAGCTGCAGAACAGAGCGCTATTATTTCACTCACAAAAACGTGAGATGTGTTGACTGGAAACACACAGACACACATAGCAATGCATGCACAGGAACACACACCAACATACATACCTTCCGCTCTCACCCACATTTGTAAGGTAAGTAAACAGCCACACCACAAAGCGCACTGGAGTCCCGTTGGTTCTCTGAAGCAAATGTTTTTTTCTCCTCAAGCAGCTGCTTGTTGTTTTAAACCAACTTGTCTGACTGGACAAATAGAGAGGTGGAGCAGGGGGGAAAGCCTTTTTCACTTTCTGTTTGTTGCCTCTGACATGCAGAGCTACTGGTGTAGTGTTGAATAAATGATGGTCTGACACTGTGTGTTTGTTTTCCGTGCACTTCATTAAAACCACCTTCGAACCAATGTAAGAATTGAACAGGAAGTAAACAGAAAGAAAGATAACAAATTACAACTCTGTTGGACCGTAATTACATTATATTTACATGTATTTTATTGCATTTACAGATGTAATTAATCATCCAGTTAGGTTGGCAAATGGTTGCAACACTTAGCTTTTGCCTTTCTAGAAGCGTTACACACACTCATTTTTAAAAAACATCTTAAGGCTTTATCACACTTGCATCAAATTCAAGACCTTTTAAAATGCTTTCAAGGTAAGGTTGTTGGAATTCAAAGACTTGAACAGGCATGTTTCTTTGTAAGAAATTATATCTTTCAAACTCAAGAATTCCTGATGAAAGTGTTTTTGCAGGTTTCCTTCAGCATGTAGTATTAACGTGAGACATATGGTATGGATTAATATATATCTGAATTAAAAAAATAAACCTTTAAGGCTGTCCCTTCCTTTCAAAAACATTAAGGCCTCATTTTATTTTTCCTAAGGTTAAAACTTTTCAAAGAATCACAGTATAAGTTGATTGAACCCATAAATATAATTGCATGGCATTTTGGGGTGGAAAGCTGTTTTTAAAAGTACAGCTGTGCAGGTTTTCCTTTTCTTATAAGCAAAGAACATGAAATTATGACCATTGTTTTGTTCCTTATCATGTGTGTTGGAATGGCTGTACTGTCTTGACACTTTAGGACATTCAAAGACTTATTGTCCTAAACATGAACATAATTCGAATAAATTATAACTGGTTTCTAATTCATTGAATTTTTTGTTTATTCCTGTTAAGAGCCTCGCCCAGTATGAACTGGGTGAAAGGCCAGGAAACACCTTTGGCAGGACACCAGTGTACAGTGTGCACTGTGCAAGATACAGTATATATATTATATATCAAACACATTTAATTTGACCAAATAATCAATGAGGCACGCAAAATGCGCACCATGTTTGTCCACCACAATACACACACAGCTGGAATTATTGGCCTTCATGGTGGTTTTCAAGGAGCAAAGTAGTATCACGCTTTTACAGGCAACATCTTCTTTGACTGTGTGTGTTTGCATGTCTTATTAAATAAAATTAACCTTTATTTACTCAGGGAAGGTTTGCTTAGTACCAATGCTCCTTTAGCAACGCCCTGTTTCACACTCACACGTACAGGCTGCAGCCCAGCATGCCCACACTCTGATGCAACTGGAGCTGCTTCTTTGAAGCAGTTGGAGATTTAGTGCCTTGCTCATGGGAATCCCAACCCTGGGAATTGAGGGAGGGGTGATTATTAGTCATTCACACTTGGATTGGGATGTTTCTACATGTCACAGTGCCTTTTCTTGACTCGTTCCTGTATGTCACGCAGTTGCACCATATTTGCATGAGCTGTTAAACAGATAAATATCTCTTCACAAGCCAGAGAGATTTTCTTCACATGAGAAATGAGAAATGGTGTCAGTCACAATATCTCTAAGCTTCTTTATATTTTCTCTGTACTGTGCCAGTTACTACCCCCTGGCATTTTCTTCTTGGGACTATACATCATTTGATTTGTGTGTTTTTTTTTGTTTTTTTGAAGAGGTTAAAAAAACTCAGCGCTAACAAGCGTGCAACTGTTAACTCAGTCACATTTAGCTCACTTGTCGCCAATGGGAAAATCTGTTCACACAGTTTATTCAAAAGCTATATTTGTACCTTTTTGACACTTTTCTTCATAACTGTCTGTGAACCATTCATCTTTTGTGAAGCAGTTTATACTTTGACAGAGGATTGAAAAGTGTACGGTGAAACAGAGCTAATAAGCTACAATAGCTTCCTCAGTCAGTACTCTCGAGACATCTTGCTATCAATCAAGTCAAGACAAGTCAATTTTATTTGAGGCAACAACAGCATAAATTTGTAGGTCAAAGTTGAACTCCATGTGAAAGCTTTGCATGGATTTACTTTGATTCCATTGAAATTAATTGATTTCACTGTGAAATTTCTCCTTTTTAAATGCGTGACCAGGCCATAACACTTGATTGCACATAATAGGGCTGCTTGGAAATGAACCACGAAAGGAGTAGCTCAGTTTTTTTTTGCGATAAAAAGTGAGCTCTCATCTGTGTCTACATCTATATGTCCTCAGTGAACTGAATGCAGTTCGGTAAAGCAACATTCACAGGCAGACCAAATAACGCTTTTGTGAAATCTCATGGGAAAATGTACTGCTAGACTCAGCAGCTCATCATCTAAAAAAGTTAAGGGGTTGGTTTTCAATGGATTGAAGGTGCTTGACTCTTGAAAAATTGAAAAGACTTTATTAACCTTGGCTAATTCATAATGCACCGGAGCATTTTTGCACACAGGCCTACTTTGGGGTGTAGCATTTACTTATGCATTTTGCCTGCAAGCTTACCAGCCAAATTTAATTTTTATTTAGTAACATTAATGTGACTTTATAGGTTTCATATCATAATCTCTTATATGTGCAAAAATGGAGGTGGAAATGACACCAAACTGTGTTTTTAAGACATTAAAACGTCATGACGCATTTTATTAATGGCCATATAATTAATTGAATCCTGAAAGAAACAGAACTTTTGAAAATAAAAAGAGAAACAGGGACATGTTCACATAATTTAAAAAAAAAACAAAACGTTACTCCTCTCCCCTTTAGTCGCTGTACATTCTTTCTTGGTGACGTTTGCTGCCTTCCCCTGAAACTGTCAGGACAGCCATCAAAGTTTGACTAACACCTTTAAGTGACTCATGCAGGACAAACAAGCCGGCCTTATATGCAAATCTGCCAAAGCGGCTGCAGTGCCAATAAGCTCATTTCAGTGATTTCACAATGTAATTTGGAAGATGTCAGTAGCTGTAGGCCAAAATATGTAAGCATTGTGTAAGTATAGATTTTGAAATGTTTTTGCCTTTAACTTCCTACCTAAACCTGGCTGAGGATTTGAATTTTGTTGGGGAAGGTTAGCGTGTCTGCAAGGTGTTAGAAATAGTCCTAAAAAAACATTCAAAGTAATATTGACTCAATTTATTTCCATTTGCTTTCTCACCACCTAATAGGGAACCCCTGTTCAAGTTTTTTGGGGCACGATCCTGATCTCTGTCCTTTAATATTATCTGCTGATACAGAGTCTGATTCCATACTTACATTACCTACATGTTGATTAAATATGTATCTGACACACCTTATTTTTCACGAGCTACTTGTGTAACATCCTGTAATTATTGCCTGTTGTGTTTCCTGTTCCTGTCCTGAAATTCTAACCTGTCCTGTCATTTCAGTTCCTGCCTTTGCGTCTCTCCTATCCTTGATTATCCACACCTGCTCTCCATTACTCCCCTGCCCCTGATTCTGTTATCAGTCAGCCCCGTTATATACTCCCTGGTTGTCTCTGCTCCAGATTGTCTTTGTCCGTCCCTGCGTGTGTTTGTTGATTGCTGTGTTCTTCCTTGTGAGGTCCTGGTTCAAAACTATTAAGTTTACAAGCTTAAATTATTGATATGACTTGAGTGAAGGTTTAACTGGGAGAATGTGACTCCTGAAATCGATGTGCAATGATCAGCTACAGAAGAAGACCTATCACTCTGTTGGAGTTGTTGGAGGTACACAACTCAGTCCACTCACGATTGTACTGTGGTGTTACAGAGTGGAGCTTCTTCCTTCCTTTGGCAGAGTACAGACACTGGCTGCAGAGGGCACTTTAACCAGGCAACAGACAAGCTTCATTTTGACTTGTCATCAAGTTTCTCCCCGGAATTAACGTTAACTAGCAGAAGCTGATATGACCTGCTGCCAGCGACGTTTGTGAAATGGCGAAAGCGACGGTCAGTGCCGGCTAGAAACGAGAAGCTGCTACCGCAATGTTTTGGACACTGCTCTTCGCTAATAAGAAAAAGAGAGCAGAGATAACAGATTTGTTAGTGCCGAAACTTATAGCGAATCCATGTCTTTTGCCAACCTCGGTGTCTGAACTCAGAGTCAGTCGCATTCTTAATTTTTCACATTCACACTCTTAATTGTCACCTGGATATGCAGCAGAATGCACACACTTGTAGAGGGCGGTTCTCGTAAAGGAGAGCAGCGATGTAACGTTAGCAGGCTGAGGTGGACAATAGGGAACAGTATAGAAAGGAACGGAATTTGATTGGCTTTATTATAGCCGATACCCATCAATAGAAAATCCAGGCAAGTACAAAATTTGATTACTTTTGAAAAAGATAATACTGCATCTTAAATCAATGAACTGTAATTCAAATATATCATTGGGAAATAAATGTGTGAATAGCTTGTTTGGATATAAAATTTAAACATTCGGTTTCTGCCACAGTTACTTAAAAATAGGTGCTACCTGCGGTCGTGAGATGAGATGGAACATTCTTAAACTGTGTAGCATCCCTTTAAACAATCTTATAATGAAGCTTTTGAATGAGTACAAAACATTTGTTTTAAGCTGTAACACGATCTCTGGATACTACAATTTCTGTTGTCCAAAAGGACAAAGTAAGTCCACCCCATAGTCCTCTCTAGAGCACTTCACTCGAAGGTGCTTTAGGTAAAAATTCTTCATATTGCAAAGAGTTTTAAGTTAGAAATTAATAATTAGAGACATAATGTGCAATTCCTAAAATTCTCACCACACATTGTAATTTATATCCATTAACAATCCTTAATTTTTTCAATCTCTTCTTTCAATAAATTGTGACAGTTTTTGTTCATAGGCTGAACTGAAAACATCTACAGTGGTTTTAAAAAAAACAAACAAGGAATGCAGGACATAAGCAGAAAGTTCAATCACGCTTGAATTTTACTGAAAAGACAGTAACCTAAAAATCAGTCGTTACACCGATTTTCCATTCTTCACTGTTTTTCAAACACCACTTTATCGTAAGACAACTCTCATACCTATCACACCTGAAATAATTCCTGTACCAACTTGTAGTACACGAAGGTACAGTCCCAGACTCTTTCTAAACCCTTCCAAAGAGCCTCTGTGGCGACTCCGATGCTCTGGAAAAAAAGGTCACCTGCTGGATGATTGCTGGTAATATACGCAATGTGTTTCCTGCCAGAGGAAGCACATAATGTAGCCACGTTTTTACAGCTTGTCTGCTGAACTGTAGTCCACTCTAATGTTTGTAAAAAACAAAAAAAACCTAAAATTTTAACTTGACAGAGCTGACCTTTGAGGGAACACAGAGCTGGAGTGTCCAAAATGGAGGAAGCTATTGTAGTTTAGCCTAGCTGTGTTCACCATTCACTTTTATGTAACCCCAAACACGCAGAGACAGGATGCATGTAGTCTTTGAATGAATGCGTCACTTTTTCCCTTCATCTTTGCCTCCTCAACTGTTGTTCGTCCTTCCTCCTCTGTCCTCCAATACCCTTCTTTTCTTTCAATCCCTCCTGTCACACCTCCTGTCTCACTTTTCTTTCCACTTCAATTTCTCCTCCTTTCCTCCCCTCACCTACTTTTTTTTTAAACTTTCTCTCACTCCATCACTCCTCCTGCTTCTGTCTCTCTCCCCAGAGAGCAAGATGAATAATGCAGTGTTCTGCTCTGATAATCATCATCTTCATCATCATTGGTCTTTCCTCTGATTTCTCTTTTTTCGTTCTCTCTTTCTCTCTTTGGCCCTGCTTGTCAGCAAAAATGACTCCCGACAAGCACAATTGTGCTTAAGTCAAAGCAGTCATAAAATACTGTAATAAAACTGAACTGACTTGAATTTAAGGTCAAAGAGTATGTTGGTGTATGTTGTACAGATTGTAACACTATTTCAGGGGGTAAGTCTAAAGTTATGGAGGAGAGAGACAGCCTTATGCCTTGATGATGTAAAGGTGAAGGCAATTATTGGTGAGCTGGGATTAATTTATTAAGTTTTGATTCCTTCAATTTTGATTTTGTGTTTTTTTTTATATGCATGTGGTAAGGGACAAAGCAATGGTGCAAGTGTATGTCTGGGCTTTTCATATCTGTCTCTTTATATATCTGGAAAGACACATGGCTGTTAAGTTTTTTTAAATGTAATTTTTCTGCCATAAGCGACACAAGGTACATTTTAGGTCCCCTTCCATTGTATTGGGGTGGAGATGGAAATCTGAGAGACAGATATTTCAAAATGGTTCTCTGCCCGAAAACAGTGGATTGCCCCCTTTGGGTTGGGAGCGAGTTACTCGGGGTCTTGTTCATGAGTGAGGGGAAAAGTGGAGCATGAGATGGACAGGTGGATTGGGGCGGCATCATCATCAGTAGTGCGGGCGTTGTACCTGGCAAAACATTCGATTTGCCAGTCAGTCTACGTTCCAACCCTCACCTGTGGTCATGAGCTTTGGGTAGTGACCGAAAGAATGAGATCGAACCAGAACTAGCATAACTTTATATTTGAAAAATACCTCTGGATCTTAATTTTTACTTACTTTGTGCTAAACCGGTTTTCCGGCCACCATTCCCTGCAGAGTGGACGAATCCTGTTGAAATTCCTCAGGGATGTTAAGTACTGCACTGGCCACATGCCGACATGATAAGGTCACAATGGCATTTACGTAGCAAGAGAAAACGTGCGTTACATTTAAGGTGACTCTTTCACTATCTATGTAATTTACATATTAGATTTTGGGGAATAACACACACTGTAAAGACATTAGGACGCTCCAAAGATTCACATTAATTCTTAAACTTCTACTCTAACCACTAAAACCTCAACACACACACACACACACACACTCTTCTATTCAGACCAGTAGTCTATAATCAACACAAAGACCCACACGTCCTCTGTGTGTGTGTGTAGCCTATAGCCTTCACCCTTTTCTTACCTCTGTTTATTTTTCTAAATATCTGGGAGGCAGAGCGGCAAATCCCTCTTCACGTCCTCCTCGCTTTTCTCCCTCCTTATTTTCACCCTCTCTTCCTTCTCTACTCAACTCTTTCCTCCCTTGCCTCCTCTCTTTCTCTACTACCTGCTTTCCCTGATGCCTTCCATCTGACCTCCTTTTTTTATCCCCTTTTGTTTGACTTGTGTCACTTCCTCTTGTACCTTCCTTCCACTCTCCCTCCTCCTCTCATTCATTTTCATCTCTCTCTCTCTCTCTCTCTCTCTCTCTCTCTCTCTCTCTCAGGTGTGTTTGTTTTGTGTGCCAGCACACATCTGTCTCTTAATTACGAGTACGTATGTGTGTGTGTTTGCTGTTTTGTCTTCCTATTGGAGTTTGAATAAGCGTGCGTGTGCTGCATTCATCTCTTTTTAATATGTGTGTGTGTCCGTCAACACTGCTGTTTAATTTTCCATGGAATAGTAGAGATAGGCAGAATGGCGTGACAAAAAACATTGTCGCATCAATTACTCCCTGTTGATATGTTCAACAGGAACAGTGTTTGTTGTTGCTGGTTGGGATTGTTCGCTGATGCCTATCACAGCGCAAACAAAGAAATAAGCGCGTGGTGCTTTTGAACGGGCATGCTTGGATCTCAGCATAAAGCACACGGAATTTACTATGCAAACAAATCTAATCCGTTTCGTGTAATCTAGGATGTTGCTTGTGATCTCATCAGGATTTAGTCTGTCAGAAAAGACTAAGTCTCCTTGGCTCTACGGACCAACTTCGCACAAATCTGGAATCCAGTCAGGTAAATACAAGTCATACTTATTTATGAGGAGGTTTATACAAACATGAGGACAGACAAAACAAAAGCAAAAGGACACGGGACAAAACGAAAGCAGGAAGAGCAGAGAAGGCACGTAATTCCCACGGGAAGCTAGTTTGTCCTACTCAGCGATTTCACTGTTAACAGAAAAATGCACCAGATTTGGGTGTGTATAGCCTCAGACTTTAATGCAGCAGACTTGACTTTTTATCCTATCACAGACCTGCAA
The DNA here is from genome assembly GCA_002120245.1 of Maccullochella peelii. Lineage (NCBI taxonomy): Eukaryota > Metazoa > Chordata > Actinopteri > Centrarchiformes > Percichthyidae > Maccullochella > Maccullochella peelii. Next base: position 12,274 of record LKNJ01005000.1, on the reverse strand, counting down.
TAAACGTTTTTTTCCCTTTTTTTTAAAAGAACTAGAACCATAATCTTTCCCTAACCTTAAATAAGTGATTTTGTTGCCGAAAGACTTGTCTGCACATGAGGTGTTTCGGCCGCATTTTTCAGACTAGACAATAAACATCTAACTCGACGAGTCCTCTCAAGTCCATGTTGGAGCCTGTATGATGTACTAGCAGACTTGCTGGCCAGCCACAGTCCTATTTTGCAAGAACTGATCAAACGGCCAGAAGGATCAGTTACATACGTTAGCTCCTTCATGCAGAATTAGCGAATATATTTAGTCACAGCAAGCAGCTTGTGTTCGAATTTCTCTGTTGTTGCTTGCCTAGCATGTTTTTTTTTTAATATGAAATATGCGCTTTTTGATAGTTATGTATCAAATCTGAAGAAAAATAATACCTTGTTTTCATTTGTTTTTATTAAAAATCTACTGGTCCTCCAGGGGTTATCTTATTATATATTATTATATATATATCTTACTTATAATAATCCTAGTTTCAATGTCGTTATCTGCCTGTCACACAGCCTCATAATCTTTCTGAACTAGTTAGGAGTTAAATAATTGATCTTAATATCCTATATTGTCCTCAAATTTAATACATTAAAAACAAGCAAATCTTTAGCAAGACAGTAAAGATGCGGACCGTAAAACCAAAACAACAAGCTGAAAGACGCTAAAATGCTCTGTACAGCTGAAGGTAAGTGTAGATTCGTACACAAAGTCACAAAGTTCAAGCCCTTTCACATTATACATAGTTATTTGATCCGTTTTTAACATCAAAGTATTGATTAGCTTTAAAATGCACACACTAAAATTAAACCCCTCACAGAAGTACCGGGAGCCGTTTACCCCTGCCTGTCTTTATGCTAAGCTAGTCTTAGCCTAACGCGTCTTGCCCCCTTTAACCTGTTTCTCCTCTCTCTTCTCATATAATATTTTCTCTTCAATCCCTCATTCCTTCACTGTCTACCTTTCCTCCTCCTTCTGCATCATCATCTTCTCTCCTCTCAACTCTTTGTTCACATTACTCATCCTCCTGACTCCTTTTCTTTTCTTGTCCTCTGCCTCTTCCCCCCTCTCTCCTCTAAACCCCCGCTCCTTTCATATTTGATGATTTCAGTGCGGTCCAGGATAATAATTACACAGTTGTCATGTCACGTGGGGAGCCCGAGGGACCTGCTGGAGATGTGCGATGCCATTGTGGTCATTAAAAATTGAACACATCCTTTAGAGTGATGATGCTGAACCAAAGGCTGGTATTAAGGGACCTCTCATGATGTATGACTAATGCGTAGTCATAGAGGGCAAAAAACAATATACATTATATTCCTCACTTTGTAACATACAGAGATAAGTGAAAAACAACGTGCAATGCAGATGTTGCAGTGTTGATTTAGCTCTGATGGGATCTGTTTGGAAATTTCACATTTTGCTTCTTGTTCAGGAGACGCGAAGAAATATCTTACAACTAACAGTTTTAAAGTTTATATGTGAAAGATCACTTCAGTTACTCTGTTCAAATTCACATGCGAACTGCACAACTTAAGACCTATAGGTTAAAAAAGTATGAATTTTACCACAGGTTTTACCATCGGCTGTGGTTGAACTGTTGGTTTTTTTAAATGCTGCCATGCTCATTGTAACATGCTCGGTGCAGGGCGGATTACAGGCATGAAAGTAAACTGGGTAACTCAAAGTTATGAGCCATCTTAAGCCACAAATGCACTAGACGGCTTTTGTTTCAAACATACCAGTTGTGTCACACTCCGTGTTTGGGACGACAGCTCCTTGGTTCAGCATAATCCTCGGGAGCGTTGTAGCGGTTCTCAGGTTGTAAAAACATTTTCAGAAGTGTGTGCGAAATCCACATTATTACATCTCTTTACATAATTGGCTGTCGATCAGTGGAATGAACATGTGATCAAATGTCTTTTGCGTCACCCACAAGCATGTACATGTTGGTCCTCACATGTGCACTAGTAGATCACTTATAGTCCAATAGTCAAACAAAGCAGAGACGCCCTCATCAAAGTGCTCCATAACGCCATAAAAACTCCACAGTGTCTCTATTTTGAGAATTTGGCTGTGGAGGGAGGCTTTCTTGCCCTGGGTGCTTTCAGGCAGAGCTTCTGTCAGACTTCGTACGAATCTGCTTTAATGGTTGCGGTTTGGCTCGCTCAAACCCCATAATGGTATTAAACCTAACCTCCATAAACAGTCTAAATCCAACCACACAACTATTTGATTGGCAGGGCTTTTTGTATACTCCCTGACAGGAGGCTGTGACCACCAGACACTTTACCGTCTACTTTTGTTACAGTTTAATACAATCCATCCTGCACCCACATGTACAGCTGTCAGTCAGGTGTGGTCAGGTCTTTGCTGTGTGCACTGGCCAATGAGAGAGCATTCATAGCTTTACCAGATGTGCTGTTGAGACTGACAAGAGATGGAGGGGTGTAGGCCTGATGTGCAGCTAACCGAGCGATGCCATGTTTGTTTTGATGTCTTGGAAATCATCTCAGACACAGAAACAGTCCAGAAGGATACATGAGCTGAAGACGGGATGCATACCGAGTCCTCTAACGTGAGTAGGAATACAATTACATGTCCTTATGTACAGAGTGCCTTCAAGCATAGTGGAGCTATGAAGAAGTCAGCTGATGGATACTTATTCCACTCAAAAATGTTATGCACTTGTCAAATGTAGGGTGAAGTGAATCCATATAACATAACTGTATTAACTTATAAAATATTTTGCAGCCTACTAAATAAATTCTAACACATTGTTGGTAAAATATATATATATATA
>LKNJ01004999.1:6100-26613 GCA_002120245.1 Maccullochella peelii | reverse complement strand
AACTGAGTCCAAGGTATGGCACTTGTCATACCGCAATTTACGCCTATGGACTGAAGTGTTTTTGAATGATTCCAGATTTTATTATATGCAACCGAAGTCACATTTGAACATACTAATGCCTAGCAACAGCCACACAGAAGAGTTGGCTAGCTAGCGTTTCAAGACAGCAAGTGAGTGAGAGACGAGCAGTAGACTACAAACACAAAAGCGGGTTTCAGAAGCGAAAATTGAAAGAAGCAACCGAGGAAGTAAAAACAAAGCTTCCAAAAGTGGAAATTCTTTAAATATAAAGACGAGATAGCAAGCAGCAGTTGTCCCACTGAGTAAGGGCCGACACCTGCTAATGCTAGCACCAGTGCGCCATCCAACACCACTGGATCATGTAACTGATGTAAGTAGAACGTTTATTATTTATTTGACTAATAATCAACCCACAATAGTGTTTCGTGTTTATAAAGCCTTTGCACATGCGCCGTCTGACAAATATGAAAACATTGGTGACGGTACGGGAGAGTCAGAACAGGGTGGGAAATTGGCACCAGCCACCATCCAAATGCTGGTAAAATTTTGTGAGATATTGTGCGATGATGGTTTACAGGCACCTGAATTACTGCCATTGTGTGGGCACTATAAATAGCCACCGCCTCGTACACTGGTCGCACGTAATGACGGCTATTTTGTTGCTGTTGGAGAACCTCGCGGATGCTATACAATCGGTGAAATTGCACTGCTATTTTGCCGTTCTTCTTACTGACAGGTCTTATGAGAGGTGGAGCAGGCAGAAGTATCAATAATCAAACGGTTGTTTAAGGGCATTTCTACATCAATTCATGGCTAACTATAGGAGTGGAAGTGAGGCTCAAGCATGTGAGCCCAGTTCCACAATGATTGCGATTTATAAAACTGAGTCAGGCATACGTGCGGCTTCACAAATCTGATTAAAAGAATGTGTATGGGTATTTCTGGTTTCCTGCGTCCACACTGTTTTAGTCGTGAATCCACAAAGAGTTTTATGCATCTGGCCCTCAATCCAACTGAAACCCAGTGAGAGATTTTAGACCGACATGTTGGACTAACTTTACCTTTTTCTACTGTGCATAAGTAAAAAAAATAAAAATAAATAACTAACAAGCTTAAAGGAAAGCATGATTTATGCGTCTTTTTATCAATGGAATGGAGTCATGTCTGACAATCCAGTGAGCATCATTATTTTCTAAAATCATGGCTATGATCCCAATTGGGCTGCGTTTAAGCCCACTGAGAAGCTGCTGCAGAATGCAAAGTTTGTCAAAACTGAATCTATTGCTGAGGTTGTTTTATGCACAATTATAAATCACAATAAACAATCTTTGAAGTGACTGTACAGAGTTTTTCCATCCCATCACTGTGTAAGTAAATGATTCAGACAGTTGATAAATTCTTTAGCAGATGGATCAACTCCACAGTGTTTCAATATGTGTGTAGCACATCAGTGCAATCAGTTTGAAGGGCATGTTAAAAAATTCCATTCCAAGTTCCATGTCCAATATAAAACCTGTTAGTAACCATTACTTGCTGAGCAGCACTCTCCACTTTAGAGCTAGTGTCGCTAAGTGGCAGACTGCATTGTGTCTTTGATTTGTAATTTGTTATGCACGTGTCCATAATCAACAGCAGGATTTTCCGATCCCATCTGGTCTCATGCCACCTACATTATCAGACAGCTTGTGAGAAACCCACCCTTGCCTAGTAACGCTGTTGCCATGGCCTTTGTGGAAACCATCCAGACCCTGCAGCTAATTTGTGAGGCGTGATGAGAATTGAGAACCCTCAAAATGCAAAACAGGAAGGACGACTCCTGATGTCTCTCTCACCCTATTTTCTCTGCTCTCTTTTCCTGTCTTTCCGCCTTTTTTTTTTTTTTTTGCTCTCTCCAACTCCACTGACATTTCGTAACCCGAGTACTTTATATACAGTAAATTTTTCATTTGACATTTCTATCATTCTGAGGTTGCTGAGGCATACAAAGACAGCTGGAGGCAGAGGCTGGACAAATATGAAACACAAATGATGTCAAAGTTGATCATATGCAGTTCTGATTAGATGAGTTAATGGTGTCGCCTACCTCATTATTTGAATTGGGAATGTAAGAAGCCTGCTCCCTTTTGACTCTGCATTATTACCACACAAAACGTATGATGGTTTTAGCACAGATACTTAAGTGGTTGGCAGACAGAAAAAAAATAGTTTGTGCTCTCTTTAACTTTGGAATATACATTTTTGTCACTCTACAGTACCATCTCCACAACACACATGCTTTCTATGATTTGCAGTAATATGAAAGTCTGAACCAGATACTGGGTGCTTTTAGGTGTTTTATACACTGAAATTTCACACTGCAGTGAGCAGTGTCTTTCCTAGTCTGCAGGGCTGAATGTTGGCTAAATGTTATTATCTCCTGCTGACCCTTTCATTAAGAGAGGTCAAAGCCTCTCTAATAGCCTCGGCTCTGCCAAGGAGCAATCACAATTTAATATGTACACATTTGGACGGTGGACTCCGGCTGTTTGAGGGGCAGGGGCGAAAAAAAAAAATTGTCACCAGATGTATGCGGTGCGGTATATGGCGGTGTTCTGTTTTCTCCACTGGAAGAGAACCCATTAGTCCCCTTCATCACGTTTTCTCCACTGAAAGGGCACCCTAGAGAGTACCATGTTGTCTTGCACATTAGGCCACCCAAAGACAATGTTTTTTGAACATGGGGGCACCAGGCAGTCTACCAGTGCACTTGGACAAGTGCTGGGAATAGAAAAATCAACACTTACGTTTTTAGTGTTAGCTGTGTTCGGTTGAATGCCAATTAGCAGAATTAATCAGCTCCCAGAGTGTTTCCCATCGGTGAAGAACTTTTTGTGGTTGTTGTTGCTGAAGGGTAGGATTCATGCGTTACATTACAGATGGGAAATTAATACTTCTCTAGTTGCCAGACTAGATTTCATTGCCATATTGATGCAAGAGACTTCAGCGTTTTTATCTTTTTCCCTGATGTTTGTGTTCTTGTTTGTCCGCAGGGTGTGAGAGCTCAGAACACAGAACAAGTGCTATTCAGCTTTCAACTGTGTAATTCTGGCAGTGCTATCCTCCCTTATGAATTAATTTATGCTGACAGGATGCGCACAGATGCTTAGTGCCACAGATGTCACAGAGTGCCAGAAAAATTTATTTTTTGTATTGAAATTACATCCCTTTTAGTAAATGGGTTAAGACATCCAAAAACAAGGTTTAAAAATCTAGATAATGGAGTATACTTTTCTTTTTTGAGAAAATATATTGACATACATCCAGTAACATTTTATTTTCAAAACACAAGAGGAATTAACTTGCAAAATCGTTACCTCATGTTCTGCTGCATGTCAATTGGACTTAGAAAACATTTGGGAAGTGGGTGTGCTGCCCAAATACATTCAATATATGGGAGATACTGAACTGTGTATGTTCATGTCTTAGTTGGCTTCATTCTGTAACTGCTGTTTGTCATTTGTCAGTGTTATTGGTCTGTATTTTGTATAGTAACTATTCTATCAAGATGTCCAATAAAATATTTAATATGAATTATTCATAGAAAAATCGTTTTTGTTGTTGTAAAATGTGTGTGTGTGTGTGTGTGTGTGTGTATATATATATATATAGAGATGTATATATAGAGATGTAGAGATATAGATATGACCATGTGACACAACACAGATGAAGTGCTAAACTACCCCACATCCTACAAAGCATACGTAGAAGAATTACGCTGTCTTTCAGGAGTGACTGCACCTGCATTTTGGTCAAAGATGCTTTTTGTCTCTTTGGTTTTCTGCTGTTGGGCGAATGCTCCTATAACTCTTATATCAAAGTGCTGATTGCCAGACCTCCTTCAAAGCCGACAAATGCTGCTGATTGGCATTCATTACAATTTGGCCCACTTGTATGGCAGTGTTTGTATTTGTTATTTAAGCATTCAAGTCCTTTTCCATCAAGTGTTACATTATTTTGTCCAGTCACTGTACATTGATTATAAAATGTTACTTGTAAAAAATTATACTTGCGATTGCAAATAAAACGTCTAATTAGACAATTATGCAAATTACACTTAAATTGCACTTCTTAATTATAAGCAATGTAAACAAGTGTACAAGCAAACATTTGTAGAAAAACGTTGATGCTGTGTTTGTGTGTGTGTCCTCACTTGTGTGGACGCATGTGTGTAAATGTTAATACATGCATTGAATCAGTGGATAGAGATTGAGTATCTTACCTGTGCAGATGTTTAAAATTGGAGATACTGAGAATATCCCTGTGTGGTGTCTCTTCAGCTCAGCAAATTAGCTTATTTTCTTCTACATTCTTTGTCGCCTTTTTTTCTTCACTCCTTTTTCTTTCTAGTTACAGATCTTAAATCTCTAGTTGGGAATGCTTTCCTGCAGCTTGTAGCAGCCCACAGTGATATGAGGAGTCAGGCAGGGAGACGGTGTTGTCTCACTCAGCACTGAGTGAGAGTGACAGAGGGAGAAAAGGGACTCGCATAACCTCTCTCCTTCAAATCCTCATAAGCTGTGCCCCCTCCCACCTATTCTCCTTTATTTTGTCTGCATCCAGACACACTTCACACGTATACACGCACACACAGAAACACTTTTGCAAGTGTCCCTCTGACCTGTGCAGCAACCTGTTATTTGCTCTTTGGGAGAGAGGGCAACCTTTTCTGTTTGCTTTAATTGCTGTATGAAAGCCTTGCTTTCCTGCAGATTCTTCCACACTTGAAGAGGAGTGAGGGAGAAAACGAGCAATTTCTTAGAATCTTATTTACTGTTTTGTCTTCAGGGTGAGGAGGAAGATGAAAATGTCTGTTTATTTAAAAGATGAAGAAAATTGCAGAGGCGTAACCAAATGCATTATTTACCAATTAATAACACAAAATATGTCTAATTATCTTCACTTTCTTTATGTCAAATCAGTCCTAAATACAACATCCACATGAACAGTTTGCAGTTTCTGTCTGCACCAGGCAGCACTTGTAATGTCATGCTCTGTCACTCCTCTACCAGTTTATCTTCCTACTGCCCTTTGTAATGTAATGCCCTTTCAGAGGAACCCCTGCTGACACATCGACAGCAGCTATAATGAAGGCAACATCAAATAATGTTCAGATTGTTTTCCCTCTTCTCAGCTACTCCATCTCTCTCTCCCTCTCTCTCTGGTAAAGGCTGCTCCTTATCACTACTGTTGGACATGTGATGAGGATCTGACACTTGAAATCGGCTCCACAGGTTCTCTCCAACAATTTCATATCACATCAATTGGGGGACCAATTCAATAGAACACACTATCCTGGCGAACCCAGAGCTCTAAAAAGACACAGATAGGGGAAAGCAGTAGGTATGGATTGCTATATTTCAGAAATTCTGCACAGCTGGTCTTTGTGTAGGGACCTGAAAGAAAACTGAATGTTTGATTGACTTTTTCTTGCCACTGTGGACAGCTTGCAAAGAAAAGGGGACTGAAAAGGCAGAGGTATTCAGCTGCAGGTCTTAAAGATGACTGGCAAAAATAAACACAGCATCAAAAGTACATAAATACAGGTTTGGTTGTGTGACAAGCAACATATGTCAAACATTGTATCCTTCAACCAGCTAGAATATTTGTCTTTGCCAGACCCTAAATGTTATTTGACATATGTAGATTTATGCATTATGTTCTCAACTAGTATCTGTCCCCTTGGACTGAAAAATAATTACACGGTTGCTTCTGATCTCTGCTGATGTATGAGTAAGCTTTTAGCATTCAGGTACAGAGTTGTAAATCTTCATTTATTTAACCTTGTTATCAGTGTGTCACAGCTATCTGTGTAACTGACTGATTGAGTTGTCTTTGAAATGACTGTCTTTTATGTAGAGGTATATTTATTTGATTCATTGGCCCTTAAGGACACATTTAGCAACAAACAGTCATGGCAGATTAGCTTGGCTTCACATCCCATCTTGTCTCTGACCTCCACATGTCTGCATGTACGCAAGCCACCCTCCAGGAAGGAAACGCTGTAGAGATGCAAGCGAGGAAGGAGATGAGGCAGAGAGAGAACTGAGGTGACCATGTTAAGAGGATTAGTGGTTGAAATGAAAGCAGTGGGATGGTCCTTTTTAATGTAGAGTAGAAACAGGATCACCCTATTAATTTTAGCACTTTAAGTGATGAGCAATATTCAGTGTCAATTTGTCTTAATTTCATGCTTGGATGCCACACTCATAAAACAACCCAGTGATGTGAAAATCCATAGCTCGCCTGTCCTTACTTGCCTTCTCAAAGACATTTTCACACTCATATCTGTTTTTTTACAATGTTTTTTTTTTCCCTCAGAAAAACCACAAGGATGACTCGAAATGGCTGCTCCACTTACAGTGTGGATTTTCGCTGTCTATGGTGAGCATGATAGAAGCTTTTGCAACAGAGCAGAACATAAATTGTATCTTCAATCTAGATAGCAGACATACTTTCAGTAGCTCCCCTGTCAGTAAAATAGCTCACAGTTTTCAAGTTGTGTAACCATGCTTGGTTCAAACATCATTACAGTAGGTATATCCCATGGATGTATTATAAGAACTGGATACCGGACCTAAAGATGGCGCCAATTCAGTCCAATAAGAATTGATTGTCTGGCGCATACGGCAAAAAAATTTCTAGCTTCCGGGTTTACTTATGTGGCCCACTGAATATGCACAGTAGTGTTTTCCCCCCCACTGGCGAGTTCCCGCTTGGCCCATAGACTTGGCTCGAGGAAAGTTTTCCAAATGTAAAACCTCCATGCATCAAAAATGCATAATAGAAAGAGTCATAATCGACCTTGTTTGCTATTTGAGGTGTCCTGTCAACAGTTTTACAGACGTTACTTTTACAATGGTGGCCTATGGGGAAAATGCTTTTTGGGCCACGGGAATTTTGCGTCACTGGAAAAAATTGGAAGGAAGGCTGAGCAGCGGCGCCATATCCAGTTCTTATTATACATCCATGGTATATCCTGGTAAATGTTTTAAAAGCAGTCGACACAGTGGAACAAGCACTTCCACCAATCCCACGTTCGCAGAATTATTTTAAGATTTTCACTTAATGTTACGTAAGAATTTCCTCCATGCTCCGTTACCGTTACTGTTCCGTAATTGTCAGCCAAGTCACAGATAAGCTTTCATGTGCCCCTATGTTGTTTGACTGTGCCAAATGGAAATGTTTGCCCGTCATTATGTCCATTGATGGCTTATGGACTATAAACTAATGCTGCTGGACCAAGGCAGGGACAGAATGAGCGGTGATCTGTCAGACAGAAAGAGCAGGGCATAGTTAGATTTTGTTTGAGAACTATTGTGGTTTCAGATGCGTCTGTTAGCTCAGGCACTATTTGTTGCTGTTTGTTCTTGTCTGGTATGGCAGCGGCTTACTGGGAGATATCTGATTTACAGGACAAACGGCCTCAGCTAAAAGTAATACCTTATCACAGTGATTCCCAACTGCAGTTACCAGGGGGTATGTGGAAAATTGTAAACCTCAGCTAATAAAAATTAGAAAATTAATTAAAAATTAATAATAATAAAAAATAGAAATTATGATTTGATCATATATATCCACATATTTGTGCTTAGGAGAAAAATCAACACACAAGTATGCTTACCAACTTGTGTGATGCTGATCTTTATAATTATTGTCACAATAACTTACCAGCTATGGTAGTATGACTGCACAAGACATGTCTTAGTTTTCCACCAACCTGAGTCAATTGTAAGTTGATTAAGACTGCAGGAAGACTAGTTGGAAAAAAGACAACAAAAAGCTCAAAGTAAAGATACTGTAAATGGTTGAACCAACCAGTTTCTGTCACTCCAAATGGCAGTAGTACAAATGCACACTTGGCCAAAACTACTAAAAAAATACCATTGAACAACACCATAAAGCCATCCCTTCTATCAAAGGGCTCTGATAAAGGGGTACTTAGGCCCATCTGATAGGGCTGTGGGGGGGTACATCGGACAAAAAGGTTGGGCCTTATCATATCGACCATGTTGAAAGGAGCTGTTAATGCCTTGTGAAACACTGGCATAGCAGACACTACAAGTTTTCAATATCATTTTTCAATTTAAAATACTCTGACATTGCAGATCTTTTATACATCGGTCTTGACCTTTTAAGCGTGTGCCTTGCGGATAGAAATTGTGGTATGTGTCCATTTTTGACACATAGGCTATATCACAGCTGGGGTAGATAGAGCTCTGAATATTATAAAAATCTATTTGGGGAAACGCTACTCACTCACCAGTATTCTCCATTCTCCACTAGTGACTCACACTGCCACAAGCCGCGCTGTCTATTGATTGGTTTCTTATTAAAACAATTGCATTATATCATGTTGAAATTTACAGAATCATACAAGTGTTTCTGTATATTTTGCCCCTTTACTGTACAAACGATGTATACTGTGCATTGGTGCTCACAATTTGCCATGGAAATATGTTTTTGAATGAGTTGTTTTCCTTCCTTTCAGGCAGCTGTTGGTTCCCATTCATTTCAGTTTGGAATGAAAGTCATCTTACATCTTGCTTGTTATGCTATGTACACTGTTGTGTAATCAGTCAGTCTGTTCACTCCCACTTGCCAGACTAAAAAGGTTAAAGCTGTGTATCACAGGCAGCTTGTGGGGAAAGTTGTTGGCTGGCTATTTGCGACAGATTCAGGGGGTGAATATCTGTCAGAGCTATGAGCACCATCAAAGAAATTGGACCTGATATTGATGTTGCTTTTGAACCAATTTGCGGTGTCAGAGTGACAGACTGCAGTACTTCAGCTCAAATCTGTGTGTGAAGTATTGACAAATAGGGCAGCACAGATCCAGTATCATTCACTAGCAGAACTCTAGAGGAGGCAATGATAGTCCTAGCCTGTATCTTAAAAGAAAAATCTACAGCAGTAATTTTTTATTATTTAGTAAACATTTTAATGTGTTGTTAAATGTACAAAAATCATAAATGAAGATCTCTCTTCATTTTGTCTTCATTCTTGAAGTGATTAATTTTCCATGCACTTCACTGCAGTCTGTCATGCTGCAAACAAATTACATATTAAAGATAAGTTGCTTTGTGGTCCATAGTGTACACTCAGTGCCACCTCTATTATCTATGTGCACGTACATCTTGCGTCTGTTTGTGTGTGAGTCAATAAAATAGTAAAATGAGTAAAGTGAGCTGCCAGAAATGCATAAATATCAGTATTTACTGGATAGATGAAGACGTGCAGCTGTATGTCATGGTGGTGTTTGCTCCTTCTCCCTCTTCACCCTCCAACTGCAAGTCAAAGCTACAACCGTCTCCCATTTGAAAATAAAAATAGCTTTGCCCTGCCAAATTTTCTGCTTTCAGCACATAGAACAGCCTTCAGTGTGGGAGCAAATACGCACACACACACACACACACACACACACACACACACACACACACACACACACACACACACACACACACACACACACCTTTTAAAAATCTAATTTCCTTCAGGATTCCTGTCGATTTGGTGAGAAATTCATAGTAAATGCAACGACCTCAATTCCCGTTATTCAACTCTAGTGTACACGAGGGGAACTTTTTGTCACCCTTGTCCAGATTATTTTTGTTTTTATTTTACAGTATATGTTCTAGCCATTATCTGCTGCTTGAACCTGTTGCCAATTATCTGCCTGATTCTCTCTGTGTTTGACCTGCAACCTGCATTATACCCTCCCTTCTGCCTCAGCCCCCTGGATTGTCTGCATGTTCTGTCTGTTTGTTAACAACTATAAGCCTGTTAATTGACCATTGAAACAGGTTTTTACTCTGTTACCTGAACTGTGACTCTGTAAACATACAGAGCAGTGGGCTTAATCGATCTACCAGATATGACGGAATAAATGTATCCTTATGCTGGTTTGTAAATCTGTTAGCCATGGCATGCTGCTGTGTGTAAAACTTAGTTTTCTCCATATGGCTGCAAGGCAGATTGGCCTTGATTATTATTATTTAAACCTAAAAACATGATGGAAGTTGAATGTTCAAATTTGTCTGCAGAATGTAACTGTACACCCACTGTTGTCTAACAGATTTAATTTAAAAAAGAACAACTAGAAATTAGGGGAAGGGTTAGGAGATGTTAAAAAAAAAATAAGTGCTTGGATTTTTGCAATTCATAAAGGATAAAGATATTTTGACATCAAAGAATTGGAGGAAGTAGGCTACAGCTCAAAATATATGGAACTTGTAATTTATTCAAACAACATGTAGACAGATTCTGACTTTTTACATGAAATACAGTGCCCCTTATTACAAACTGCTGAGGGGAAGTGAAGGAGGGCATGTAAAATGACTAATGGAACAAGCTGTGGGACTCCCAGGTCCTCTAGGGCAATACAGGATTGTTTAAATATCTGGTGCCAGGCTTTACACCACCAAAATAAAGAAATAGGACGACATCCTGCACATTTAAGAATGCATTTTTAAAATTTTACCAATTCTTTAAGCACTTCATTACCTGCCTTGAACCTACTATTGAGCTTTTAAACCCTCACAAGCCTTCACATATAGCCTGAGATCCTTGTGGTCACATGGTTGTACCGAATCCAAGCTAAAGACCAAAGGTGACCTTTGCTGTCAGCCTGTGACCAGTCTGAAGGGATCTGTCTAGTTACTGAAAGTCACTGTCATAGTCACTATCATTGTCATTTACTGTAGGCCTATATAAATATCTTCCAAAAGGGCAGTTTTATCAGGAATAATATACATGTGTATAGATTTCTTTTGCGGTTGCACATGTGACAGATGAAGTAACAGTTTAATTTGTTTAGTAATGTTAGAGGAAAAACATACATATAGATAGATATGGGCTGAAGCCAGAGCACAAAAATGCCTTGTACAATTAGAATAGATGGACAGATGAATAGATGGATGAATGGATTGGTACAGTAAATAATAAGGTATGGCAGGTCAGGTTTGGTGTACGCATATTTAAACCCAATGAACCCTGTTCTTACATCTCGGCGCTGAGCTACCAGGAATTCCTCCATCCCACGTTGCCCTCTTGTGGATTTCACCATTTGACTTTTCCCTCTAATTCAATCATTCTCCTTAATTTCATTGATGTTGAGTAGGGTCAATAAAGTACATATCTGGTATCATAAGAAAGGCGAAGTTTGTCCTGATTGGCCAAGCAGGGACATGCATACTTCAGTGCACGGTTCCTCAGTGGAGAGTAGTCAAGTTGATGAAGCACAATAGAGGACCATATTTGTGTTCATAGAAGAAAAGTTACAACCTTGTATTATATAATAATCTTTATTATAATAATCTTTATTTATAGAGCACTTTTCTAAAACCAAGTTACAAAGTGCTTCACACAGGCAACAATTTCACAACAAGCAGGTCATAAACATTTTCCAATAACATTTTCCGATAGATGAAAATACGCATCATGTTTCTAAAATTTGGCACGTGATCATCACACAAGATAAAATACTTAAAGGAAGTTTGATGGTGCATGCACATGATCCCATGTTGTGCATTGGCATGAGAGTCCACACTTTATCCTATAATTATCTTCTTTGTTAGCAGATAGAATTTAAATACAGTATATTATATTTGAAAAGAAAATCTGCTGAACACACCGAAATCCTATCACAACCTGCTATGGTATGAAATGTCAAGCAAATTTTAGCAGTTCGAGTTCAAATGAAGCAAAGAGGGAATAATACATTGCAAAGTAGTTTTCTGTTCTTTGTCATTTTAATATTTTGACTTAATTTTTTATCATTTATGTTTCACTTAAATATTGTAACATCTTTGTAGTTAAAATGTGGCATCATGACCTGTGTCTACAAAAGGATAACAGTTATGCATATACTCTATTTAGTATAACTACATACATACACAGAACAAGTGAAATTGACATACTGTAAATCACTGCTGGATATATGTTGAGAAAAAGATTAGACAAAACATCTGATGTATTGATTCTGAAGTCTTTGGTATTCTGCTCTTCTCTGAATCCCAATACATATATTCCTTTTTAAATGACAAAGGTTTAAAAGGCAAATTATTTTTTTTCAATATCAGGTATTTGTTATTGGTTGGTTTTGAATACATGGTAATACCTTACAATTTTTCACATTGTCTTCAGGAAGCAGTGGAGGAAAGTGAGATAATAAGGAGGCAACACTACAGAAAGGACACTATCTTATTAAGGAAATTACAGAAAAGACAAATAAAAACAAACATCAGTGTTTTGTTCAATTTGATTAACTTTCCACTTCTGTCCATTTTATCATTAACATCCTTGATTATTGTAAAAGACTTCTAAACCAGATAAAACCTGAACTTGATCAATAAAATGTCATGTATTGTGATAAAGACAGCATGCAGCACAGGGTAGTCCCTATATCAGCACTGTCCAGTGAGGAAGGCCTCCTTCAGACTGCACAATGCCTCCTCCTCAGTGATCTTCTTCCACTCCTCAGGAATCTTTGCTGGCTCCTGCTTGTATTCCTTTGCAAACCTCTCATTAAACCTCGCCAACACATACCTGTAATATAAAGAAAAAAATGCTAATTTCAGGAACATTTGCATACAAAATGTATACTGGTACATAACATACAAATTATATATTAGAGAAACATTTAACAAATTACAGTTCTGATATTTAAGCCTTAATAAACTGCACAGTACCTCCAGTAAACTTTGGGCATCTGGCTGTTAGGGTCCTCAGGGGAGATGCTCCAGTCTGGGTAGAGGGAATGGAGGTCCCTGCATGCCAAAGACATGTCGTGTGTGCCCCTACTCTGACCTGGTGTGCCCTCGGTCATGCTTTCAGGGCAACTGATACAGGACAGAGAGCCAAAGTCATGGGGCAACATGCCTTTGGGCCTGTGTAGCCGAGCCCTGTGAACCTCATGCCCCATCTCCTCCAGCTCACAGGGGGCTCTGCAGAGAGGACATTTCTTGTCACAGCCTCTCACTCTGTTGAAGAGGGAGTCCTGGGGCTGAATTGGAAGGCACTGAAGAAGTTTGGTGATATCCACATTTTGGGAGAACTCCTGGGCTAGGTCCAACCGCATTGCAGCCAGTAACTCCATTAGACATGTGACAAAGCGATCCCATTCTGTGGTGATACTGAAGAGAGGTCCATCCAGAGAGGCCCTGGTGACATTCACATCTCCATCTCTCTCTAGAGTGAGGCAAACTCTCTCCAGCAGTGGCTTTGTATCACTTAGCACTCCATTGGTACCATCTGCTGTTTGGCACACTGCTGACGCAATCTTTCCTACAATTTCTCCAAGTCTCTGTTGCCTCCATTTATTCAAGTTGTTTGATTCAGAGAGGTGAGCCACCACTGTCTCCTGGATCTTCCTCAGTCTGAAGTTGTCATAGGAAAGCAAATATTCCAGGAAGCTTTCAAAGCAGTCTTCCTTTATCAGCCCTTCCAGCAAGCTTAGGTGGAAGGCACATTGGGACTGATACTGCTGGGCTTTACCTTGGATCTCTTCTACAATAAGCATCCCCAGTGATCTATAGATGTATTCCAACACTGTAGGTTTGACGACAATGGAGGTGAATGCTTGAGCCACTCTCTGGCACTGGTCTCTCTTCCTGAACCGGTAGATAAACGCAGCCAAGTACGTACTCTTGGCCGCAGTGATACATGTCAGAAGTTCACTGTCCTTGGCATAGCGGTCATGTAGTTTTTGGAAGTCTTGGCACGCAGTGCCACAGAGATAAACCTTCAGATCAACTTCAAAAACTGATCTGATTTCCATAGATTTTTCCTTTAAAGCTTTTTCAACATTTTCTAACAGTTCTATAATGTAGCTGTCAGAGAAATCTGCTGGTGAACTAGATTTCTCTGCTACAAACTGATTGTATTCATCTATGATATTGCATGCTACCTGTTGGGCTTCTAACCTTTGTTGTCTGTTGTTGTCTTCAAACATGTGCTTTAATCTGCTGCGGTATCCAAAGTGCTCATCATAAACTTGGAAGCTAGATGTCTGGTTTTGGCCGATGACTTCAAGTTTTTTCACGTGTTTCTGAAGCTCACGGCTGATTAGATTCTCTTTCAGGATATCGGTCACTCTTGCAGTAATATCATCTGTTTCTGAAGGCCTAAAATCAAAGTTGGACAATGTCTTACTCCACACACCCTCAAACTCCTCTTCTAGTTCTGTATCTTGAATGAGCACTTTAGTTGACATGCTGTTCTCTACCAGTGCATGTAGCTTGGATTCCTGTTCTTTTTCCAGTAATGTCTCAAATTTTTTCAACTGTGTGGAAGAACAATGGCTCTCATTGACAGTCTCCAACCTTTGTATTATGTCTTCAGTTACTCGCTCCTGGAGGTCATCCATATTGCTCATTAGGATTGGCTTCAATATGTTTATTTTGAGAAGGTCGTCTTTCATCAAAGAGGCCTCTGCTTTTGACCTGAGTTTGTCCACCTCTGTTTTGACTTCCTCTCTGGCGTCATCCTTCAAGTCACTCAGAGGGTCATTTTGGATCGCAGCATCTAAAGTCTTCGTGGCGAAGATTTTCTTTGTTGCCCCCTTAAGCCAGCTTTCCATGTGTTCCAGGAAACTATCCTTCCACTGGGAAAGCTCTGTGCACAATAAAGAGAATGCTAAAGCTATGTCAGTATTTTGCAGACCAATGGAGAATGATTCTGCTCTTACTGCATCCCAAACAGCACACAAACGGCTCATGAATTCAGGCAGACCTATGGCTTCCGACTTAGCTGCACACTTCTTCAATGCCTCAAACAGGTTTTGCTTAAGCTTTAACACAGTCTTACTATACTGTGTGTCAATTGGTTCAGAGAGGGACATATTGTACCAAGGCCCTCTGACACAGGTGATACAGCTTGTGGTGTTTGCATTATGGTTATTAGAATTGTTAGTTCCTCTGTCCCCACTCTCAGTCTGAAGCATCTCAGATACACGCTTCAACTGTGAGGCTTGTAATAGGCTGTTTATTCCTTCATCCTGTGCCAGGAGTTGGCAAATGGGGATGGAGCCACATTCTTTGATGCGTAGGAGAGCATTGACTATGACAGTGAAGTTAGTTTCAAACTCAGTACCTGCATGTGAAGAGATGTTCTGCATTAAAACATCACTCAGTCCTATTGCAACAGTGGCCATCTCATTGTCGTGGATCAGCGTATTTCTTTTGTTGTCTAGAGACATCGAGCAGAGACCTTCTACATCAATTAACAACAGAAAATCACACTCCATGTTCTTTATAAGGTTATCAGGCAGACACAGGGCGACCATGTACAGTCCTCTAGTGGATCTTTTCCTTCCTTCAGGAAATTTCACCCCAAATAATGCAGAAAGAACCTCAGCGTTCCTTGCAGAATGTTCTCCAAGGTTTGTCAGCACTCGGGTCCTGCACTGTTCTTGGGGTAGGCGGCGTTTGAGCTCTGCAAAGACACAGCCCAGCCACTGGATGGGGATGTTTGAGGCATCTCCATCCATTAGTTCAAGTGGAATCCCAAAGAGAAGAAGGTCTGTAGCTAAGCTAGGGAGACGCAACACATTGTGGCTCCCACTGCTGGGGCTGACGTGTGTTAGCTCAAAAATTAGGCCCATCTCACGCAAAAAGTGCTCAAGCCCCAGTGAGGACAGATCAGGTTCAAAAGGCTGTGAACATGAGGCTACCTGATGTTCAAAGGAAACATCTAGGCACATTTGTTGTTCTACGGTCTTTTCTGTAGACTTCTGCAAAACATGCTCTAACTCTTGGCCTATCTCAAAATGTTGCTCAGAAATTTGCAGTTCAGTATTTACAGGCTGCTCTTCAGTATTTTCCTCTTCAAATGTTGAATCTGTGCAGAAACTATCACTGTCCCCTAGGTCGTCATTGGCTCCATTTCTGAGCTCATCAGAATGTTCAGGCATGCCATCGTTCTTTTCTGTCTGCAGGTTTGTGAATAGATCTTGTGGACGGTGTTGTTTTTCAATTTGCATCAGCTTCAGCTTCATCCAACTAAGGAAACAAGTCCTCTCCACTTTATCTGTTGTGCAAAGAGCATCGGTGAAAATCTTCATTGCTGGGGTCATTTTGTAGCTGCTCAACTCTACCAAGATGTCTTTCTTTTCTTTTTGCAGTTGGGGGTCAATTTCTTTTCCTTCTTTTCTCTGTTTTCTCTCCTCCTTTTCTATTTCGGCCAGTTTCCCCCACAAAGGCCCCTGCAAAGGAAGCTGTTTCTCCCTATATTGAGCAGATCCCTCGTCTAAACCTTTCAATACTTCCTCCACTGTGGCCATTGCCTTTTTACAGACCGCCCCCTCATCCACATTAAAGCCTAGCTCCTCTGCTAATTTTGCTGCTCCCTCAAGTGTAACAGGTTTCAGTTTATCTGGTAAAAGATCTTTCAGGGTGTCACACAGCCTATTAGCCAGTTCTTCCTCACTCAAAGCTCTCCCTTGCAGCACGGATCCCCGGGGAAGCCCCATGTCTTCTTCAAGGTTCTGATCAACAAACCCCACAACTTTGTTCTCATTTTTCCCAGTGTCTGATAGGTCAATCAATATGAGATTGCTTGCCATATCTTTGCAGGAAGCAAGGAGTTGTTTTTCTTTCTCCCTAAGATTCCCACAGAAAACAACCACAGCTGAAGACGCTTGACATAGAAGGCTGAGGTTTTTGACATGTGCATTGGTATCACCATGTAGGTTAGAGATGACCACAGGAACAGGGAAAATATCTCTGGCAGTGTCTCCAGTGGGTAGATACCATCCAATCTCTACCAGGCCATTGGAGAGTCTTCGGGGCAGCTGTCCTCCATCCATCCCCCTATGGAGAAATGTTTCCCTGGGAGATCTGAGTCCACTTATTACACTGTTTAGCACCTTTGACTTGGAGACACCACAGTGACCAAGCTTCATACAAGAAACCATTGGCATGTATATACTTGCCAAATCCCCCTCGTGGACCTTCCTATTTATATCTGGAAAGTGAGACCTCCATTGGCTCACAACACCTCTCAAAGGCCAAAGAAGGAAGCGACTGGGTTCTTCTGGATTTATGTTTGGAAGGACCAGGGGCACAGCAAACTGACATTGCACCATGCGCACAGTCATCTCCTGCTGAAGGAAAGTGTTGGCAGACATAAAAACAGCCGTAACTAGATCAAGGGGGTTGATGGCACACTTGTTTTCTCCTCCAAAACCATTGATCATCTCTTCGGGTGAGTTGTTGGTATTGTTCAGAACATCATGCGGAGGTTTGCAGCAAGGACTCCGGGCATCTGGGCTAAGCAGCCAAAGGCGTTGGAGGAAAGCATTTGGTAGATCCTTGGGCTCTAGAGGAGCTTGGTTCTCCAGAGTCCAAGTGCTGATGTCTAACATAGATGCTGGGTCCAGTGGTGTAGTCCAGAAGGCCTCCAGGCCCAGCTTATTTAGAACCTCCGTCTGGGCATTGTCCTTTGGAGGTTCTGGTTTGAAAAAACAAGTCAATCTTTTAGGCTGTGGATTAGCTACATTTTTAAATCTTAGGTGGTAATATAGTTTTTTCCATTTAAGTGTAAAATGAAATTATATTCATATTTATTTAATAATAATTTGATTAAGAAAATTTCTTTAATTTGGCTTAAAGTTGTAAAATCTTCTATTTATACTTTGGAAAATCCTCAAGCAAAGTATAAGTGCAAACAAATGATTATTCAGTTACAGGAATTCTTTGTACAAATCACAGTTGCTTTTGTTTTTGAATATGAATATTTTAAATTTGACGTGCATAGCATATTGATTATGTGTATTGCATGTCTTCAAAGATTTTTAAAGAAATAGTAGAAAATATCTTTCTCAAATCGTGTTCAAACTGTCAATACCTTTTAATTTTGTTAATGTTACATATAAACTGTTGTTATATATAACAGAGAGCATTAACAGTTGTTATTAGCATTGTCTAAACAAAAAAGGCACATTGTCCCTTTAGCTAACTAGCCAATACATTTTGGCTCAGGGTCTCAGCTATATCGCCCCAAACAGACCATCCCGTGGTGCCATTAACATCAGAATTTACGCTTGCTGCCACCAACCCAATTATCGTTAACAAGTAAACACATTAAAACATTCAACAATGCTTCTGGCCTGCAGGTTTTATCTCCTTGTTTCCAAAGCCATCACAACAGACACAAACATGCCCAAATTAATTTCTGCCTTCTTTAATGGAATGAACAGACCTCCCAAAATTGAACTTGACAGCTAACCAAATGATTTGGTATCATGGCTGTTATTCACACATTTAGCATTATTAGCCAAAGCATTGATTTCAGAAGAATGTAAACATATTTGGATTAGCTGAGGTTTAGGGGAAACACAGGTACATGTTAGAGGTAACAGTCTGTGTTGGCTTGGGTTGCTGCAGCAGTGTCTCTACAAAATGCCACTGATTTGTCTGAGAACTGCACACCTGATAATCAAAATGGGGCAAAAACAGAAGCATCAATTGTCACCTCGGGTTGTTCTTTTGTTCTGCTCAAAGTCAGATTGACAAACCATGTTTAGCTCGCATAAGGTTTGAACTCTCCAATCATACACTATTGCCACAAGCCTAAATATGAGAAAGGCATACTTTTTTCCATTTATTCCTGCTTGTGGGCCTTCTTTCAAAATTGTATGGTAGATGTTTTATCAATTTATCTTATCTATTAATCTATTTAACAATATCATGTTGATAAAGTACAAGGACAAGTCTTTTGAAAGTGTAGGACATTAAGACATCTACAATTTATTGTGAATGAAACAAGAAATGAAACATGTTTCTATAATGCCACAACACCTGAAAAACATAATAAAAAAGAAACATACTTTTCTTTTTGCTGCTCAGCCTCTTAGGAAGCTTGAGGGACATGATAAATCCAGAGTGTCTCTCCCCTCAGTTTTAAATGAGTTTTTCTTGTGTGTTGACAGGAAACCTGTGATTAAAATTCATAAAATAAACGTTACTGGCATACAAAAGGCAGCACAACACAGTCAAAAGTACCGGCAAGCTTCTTGGGCCTAATACCACATGTATCTGCAAATGCAAACCTCTGTTGTCCTACCGATGAGGATATTTTGTAGCCTTCTGTCTCAGGGGACTGCTCATTGTGGAAAGTACAGAGCTGGCCTGACTTTTATCTTCCTGAAATGCTCCACTGAAGCAAGGCTCTCCTCCCTGTTTCATTTTGCTTTTCACAATAAAACCTGACCCATGACAGGCTGAACACGATATACTGACATAATGGCCTATCCTCAGATCAGGAGACTGTCAGAAAGATAAAGCACACCAATGATAGCTCAACACTGAGGTGACTACCCCTTAGTTTTACCACTTCACTGCTTAAAGCTCACTGCTCTTTAGATTTTACTTAGGCTACTATAGTTTTTTAGTTTGGCTACTTTCCAGTTGTGAGCAGTGGCCATACCTCGTTGATGAAAAGCTGGAATATTAATATTATGCAGCTGTAATGTGCTGCTGTGCTCACAAAATACATCAGTTTACCAGATTGAATAGCATCTAGCTTAATTATTATTTTTTTCTCTCTTTCAGCTATTACTAGGTAAATGCAGTGTTGGAAGAAGTACTCAGATCATTTACTTGAGTAAAAGTAGCAGTACCACAATGTAAAAATACTCCATTACAAGTGAAAGTCCTGCATTTCAAATCCTACTTAAGTAAAAGTATAGAACTTATACTAACATACTTACATTAACATATACTTAAAGTATCAAAAGTAGTGCAGTAAAATGTTCCCTGTTGTGTAACTACTTTATATACACTTAGGTTGTTTATTCCAGTGGTTCCCAACCTAGGGATCAGGCCCCTCCAAAGAGTCACAAGATAAATCTGAGGGGGTTGTGAGATGATTAATGGGAGAGGAAAAAAACAAAGTTCTGTTACCTCAAACTGAAACGTTTAGAGGGAAAATATCTCTTTGGTGCAACTGCAACAACTTATAGGCATCTGAAACACGGAGTAGAAGTATAAAGTAACATAAAATACCTCAAAATGATACTTAATACAGTACGTGAGTAAATGTACCTAGTTCCTATCCATCAGTGGTTAAATGAGAGATGATATGGATGTGAATATTAAGGTAAAATATGATCTGAATAATGTTTTGACCTGGGTCATTCATAAACTAAATGCAGATTAACACTAAATGAGTAATAATAATAGTTAGCCTGAGTAATTAATAAATATATAGTAAGTAAATAAGTAACCATTGAGTACTGATTTTGTGAGTTCATCGGGAGAAGGTGTTTAGTATTCACATTCTAATATATCTAGGAAGTATTTCTTATACATTTGTTCATTAACATCGTATCTAGCAGTCTGTTCTCATCACATATTTTACTATATTGTCCTTGATTCTGAGTTTTTCCAGAAATGAGTTAGTGTTTTGTTGTTGTAATTATTCCCTTTACTCCTTTTTTTTTTTTTTTTTTTTTTTTT
>LKNJ01004998.1:6864-29176 GCA_002120245.1 Maccullochella peelii | reverse complement strand
GGAGGGGAGGAAACAAGAGAGGAGAGGAGAGGAGGAGGAGGGGAGAAGGAGGGGAGGAAACAAGAGAGGAGAGGAGGGGAGGAGGAAGGGAGGAAACAAGAGAGGAGAGGAAGAAACAAGAGAGGAGAGGAGGGGAGGAAACGAGAGGAGGGGAGAGGAGGAAACGAGAGGAGGGGAGAGGAGGGGAGAGGAGGAAACGAGAGGAGGGGAGAGGAGGAAACGAGAGAGGAGGGGATAGGAGAAAGAAACGAGAGAGGAGGGGATAGGAGAAAGAAACAAGAGAGGAGAGGAGGGGAGGAGAAAACAAGAGAGGAGGGGAGGGGAGAAAGAAACAAGAGAGGAGGGGAGGGGAGAAAGAAACAAGAGAGGAGAGGAGGGGAGGAGGAAACAAGAGAGGAGGGGAGGGGAGAAAGAAACAAGAGAGGAGGGGAGGGGAGAAAGAAACGAGAGGAGAGGAGGAGGGGAGGAAACAAGAGAGGAGGGGAGGAGGAAGGGAGGAAACAAGAGAGGAGGAAACAAGAGGAGGGGAGGAAACAAGAGAGGAGAGAAGGAAACAAGAGGAGGGGAGGAAACAAGAGAGGAGAGGAGGGAAGGAAACAAGAGAGGAGGGGAGAGGAGGAAACGAGAGGAGGGGAGAGGAGGAAACGAGAGGAGGAAACGAGAGGAGGGGAGAGGAGGAAACGAGAGGAGGGGAGAGGAGGAAACGAGAGGAGGGGAGAGGAGGAAACGAGAGGAGGGGAGGAAACAAGAGAGGAGAGGACGAAGACAAATGAAACAACAAAAGCTGGTGTTGATGTATAAAACGTGCCAACGACAGAAGAGGCAGCCTGAGAGGAGAGAAGACGAACAGATCAAACTGTGAAAGTAAGGAGAGGTGGAGGATGAAAGGAAGACAGAAGATGAAGAGGACAGGAGGAGGAGGAGGGCAGGTGGTCTTCATCTCCTTACCGTGGCGTCCCCGGAGGCCCTAAGGCGTTTGAGGTCGGAGGTCGAAGTGATGGACCTAAAAGAGGTTTTGGGCTCGGGCTCTGCTCTACCACTTTTCCTATCCTAAAATAAATGATATGATAGGTGCACACACACATTAACACACAGCAGAGACACCGCTACACCCTCAGCTACTCCACCCCTCTATGTCATGCAGTGTACTGTGGTATACTGTGTGTGTGTTTTCAGTGTGTATTGCTACACTACTCTGCACACACAATACAGTACACTATAGTGTAGTACAGCACTGATAGTATATTATAGCATCGTGTGTGTATATATATATATATGGTATAGTGCAGTATATTATACTGTAATAAAGTATAGAGTAGCATAGTATAGTAACAGTATATAGTAACGTAGTATCCAGTGTATAGCATAATACTGCATAGCTTAGTTTAACATAGTAATGAACAGTAGCAGTACACAGTATAGTTTAGTATAATAGAGTATATAGTAGCATAGTATGGTATATAGTAAGTGTAGTATCACACAGTATAGTATTGAAATGGTACATTAAACTATAGAACTAGTACACAGTACAGTATAGTATTAGTACACAGTACAGTCATGTCCTTCCTGTTTCAGTAAAACACTCTGTTATTGCTCACACAGTAGCAAACACCATGAGGCTCAAACACAGGAACAGGAAGTACGTCACATGAAGCAAAGGAATATATTGGGGGGGGACAAAGGCGGATGGGTGAAGCAGTGGTGATGAACACATCAGATCATTATACCAACACTCTGCTGCTATAATGCCGTCTCTCCTGGTGTGTGTTGAACAGATAACATGGGGGGGGGGGGGCACATGGATGATGGTGTTTCACCTCTAACACCATATAAAGACATCATCAGTTTGACCTTTGACCCATCACAGTGAGTGGTTCAGATTAGGGCTGGGTATCTAACCTGAAATACTGACCGCACTGAGTATTTCTGAGTACTTCTGAGTACTTCGACTAAATATAAGTCTGGTGTTATTCTGTATTTTCCACTGTGTTAAGATCTGCTCACAGCAGGAAGTGGCAAACATCATCCGTGCATCTCTGCAAAATATTTGGTTGTGCAGTCTTGGTGACGACTCGCAGGGCTAGCTGGTGAGCTACTGCAGCTGGAGCTAACTGCTAACATGCTAACATGTTAGCTGCAGTCAGTAACAGCTCCTCTGTTTTCTCTGCACTGGGCCGTTTACGCCACTCGACATTCTGCTCTCAGGATGGTTCATCATTTTATTATCAAGAGCCACTGAAAAGGGAAAAGAAGCATGTTAGCGCGATGGCTAACAGGATGCTAAGTCTAGTGTATTAACAGCTGCGTCAGCATGATGTCCTCCTGTCTTCTGACTGTGTGTGAACCAGGTCTCTGTTGTTAGCAACACCGCTAATAAGCTATGAGAGCTTCCTCCATGTTGGACTCACCAAAGGTTTTGTGGATTTATTTTGCCCCCGCGGGAAATCCACTGATTGTCGTGATTCCATTGACATAAATTGGTTTCACCACAAAATGTCACAATTTTAAAGGCCGAGCCTTTAGTCCGTCTCTCAGTCCTGTCTGCCCTCCTGTCTGTGGCTCTCAGTCCTGTCTGCCCTCCTGTCTGTGGCTCTCAGTCCTGTCTGCCTTCCTGTCTGTGGCTCTCAGCCCACTGGTTCCTATTGAAAACGTAAATCTTTAAAAACACAAATATATAGTTTAATGTTTAAAAAGGCTCAGTCATTTCCTCAAACAGCTGCTCACTGTAGCTTTTAATCAAACAAACAGGAAGTACTGCATTTGTTGGGGACTACTTTCAGCGGTGAAGGTGCATCAGATGACCTCTGGTCTGTGCAGGTACTGTTGGAGGTCAGTGGAAGATGTCTGAAATAAACATTTGAACTGCTGTTTTTCATTACAATCAGACGCATACTAACAAGTCCTTTGTTAGAACGTTATCGTTCACCTTCAGTGTGACAGCGGACGTGTTCATCCACCCAACACACGATCGCCACAGTTACACAGGAAAGTAGAAATGTGCAGTTGTGCGTGTAAAGAGCGAAGCGGCTGCTGCAGACTGCTGTGTTGACTCAAGTGAAAGCTGCCGTGGTTATGTCACGTCTCCCTGCAGGGACCATGTGCACTTTTAATCACTGCACGAGTAGTTCTTCATCCTCCAGCGGCCGGACGCTGAGGTAGGAGAGTACAAATGCAGCACTGAGCTCCTCTGTTCAGAGCTGAAGACCCACAGCCAGATTACTTTATGTGTCCGTGCACTTTTCACGGACAGGTGGAGTCACATGTGACGCTGCCAGCAGTTTCCTGACAGTCGTCGTTGGTTTGATGCTGCACACGAGAAGAAAACTACAGAACATCCAGATTTACTCAACAAAGTAAGGTGTTTATATATTATTATATTTTATATTTGTAACGATACCCAGCCCTAGTTTGGATTCTTGGAAACCGTCAACACATTCAGTTTTGAAATGAAACAAAATCAATAAAACACACTGACCATAAATTAAGAGCACAGTTTCATCCTGAGACCCAAAAGGTAAAAACTGTTCCCAGAGAGATAAAAGGGCCCCACACACACACACCTGGGTCAGGTTCTACATTGATTCAACATTAACGTGGACTTTGATCAGAGCATCAGACAGTAACAGAGCAGCACATGAACGCTGTCCTGCAGCAGAGAAACACCGTCAGCTAACACCACTGATCATTAAACGTGTCCCCAGTCATTCAGACCTGGATCTGCAGGTCTGCACGAGGCGGTTCAGCTGCTGGCTAAAACCTTCAGCTACAGCCAATGATGCATTAATCTACTGCACTCTGCTGAAACTCGATACAAACTAAAAGAGTACAGTGTCACTCTGAAGCTAGAGTATACAAACTATAAAGAAAAAGATAGCATGCTAACAAGTCTGACAGCAATGCAATTATCCACACATGGGCTGAGTTATGCTAATGTAGCTCGTGAGCTAACAGATTTGGCTCACTGCTGATGTACTCGTTTTCTGATGGTTCCAAGCTGTTAAATCTTTCCTGAAATCAAACAGCGACTGTCCGATCAAAGCTGTTCCTCCACATGCTAACAGTCAGAACAGATACTCAAAACACAGCGTGAGCAATACCTGCTCTGTAAGCTAATGTTAGCATGTCCCGCTAACTAGCTTCTAACAGTAGTAACTTGGTGGCTTTTCAGCCGGTATCAGTTTTAGTTTGAGTACTTTGACTCAGGTTCACCTCCTGCAGAATCTCTGCCTCCCTTCAGCTCTCCGGCGCCCCCCCCCGAGGAGGCTGAATGTCCATGTCTGTTTATTATTATTGATCACAGACCAGATCCTGTCATCTGTGGTAACACCCCCCCTTTATTCAGCTTTTAACACCATAAGACAATGTGCACATTAGCAGAAACAAAAGCATGATGCAATAACTTATTTCTATCTTTACTGTGATCACATAATCAATTGTTGCACCTGGAGGACTGAGGTCTCACCTGCTCATGTGTCTGTTGATCTGTCTGGACGAGAGGTTTGGTTTAAAATGTCTTCCTCTCTCAGCTCTCTGCTGTGCTTTATGTGCTAATCCTGCTCTACTAACTCCTCGCCTTAAGACACAGCTGTTTGAAGAGCTAATCGCCCTCTGCTAGCTGTTAGCCTTTAGCAGCTAGTGTTTGAAGTGCTAATCCAGGCAGAGAAGCGATGATTATTAATGTGTTAGAGTCCAGCTGCTGACGCGGCTGCAGAACATCTGGAACCAGAAACAAGCTGAGCAGGTTTCTTCTTCTGCACGACTGAACTCTGAAACTGCTGGGTGATCGCAGCGGACATGTGGGAGTGAACTGTTTCCTGTTAGCTGCTCTCTCACTGGTTCCACATGTTGTTCTAATGTTCCCAATTCAGATCAATAAGGAACATATTTATCAACATGATCTCTTTGTTCCCCACAGAGAACAATAAAGTTTGATTTGATCTTTATCTGAGATAACGTTGTTATGATATGGCGCTATATAAATAAAACTGAATTGAATTGAATTAAGGAGCTCTGCAGACGCAGCGGTCGCTTTAATGACAGCCGGTTCATTTTCAAGGAGATACGAGGTTACCTGAGGGCGGGCAGCCGTCACAGGTGTGCTGATGAGACGGATCACGTGACATCATGCAGTGACATCATGCAGGTGAACGTTAGTTTCACACTGCAGAAGAAGAGACGCTGTCTGACTGTCCACTCTGCACAGTACACTCTGTATACTACACACTTTAGTAAATACTGCACTACACACTGCGCTAAATACTGCAATAGTGCACTAAATACTACAGTAAATACTGCAGTACTGCACCAAATACTACAGTAAATACTGCACCACACACTACAGTAAATACTGAAGTACTGCACTACACACTGCAATACTGCACTAAATACTACAGTAAATACGGCAATACTGCACTACACACTGCAATACTGCACTAAATACCACAGTAAATACTGCAATACTGCACTAAATACTACACTAAATACTGCAATACTGCACCACACACTGCAGTACTGCACCAAATACTGCAGTACTGCACCAAATACTGCAGTACTGCACCAAATACTACAGTAAATACTGCACTACACACTGCAATACTGCACTAAATACTGCACTACATACTGCAGTACTGCACCAAATACTACAGTAAATACTGCACTAAATACTACACTAAATACTGCAATACTGCACTAAATACCACAGTAAATACTGCACTAAATACTACACTAAATACTGCAATACTGCACTAAATGCTGCGCTACACACTGCAATGCTGCACTAAATACTACAATAAATACTGCAATACTGCACTAAATGCTGCGCTACACACTGCAATACTGCACTAAATACCACAGTAAATACTGCAGTGCTGCGCTACACACTGCAATACTGCACTAAATACTACAATAAATACTGCAGTACTGCACTAAATGCTGCACTACACACTGCAATACTGCACTAAATACTGCAATAAATACTGCAGTACTGCACTAAATGCTGCGCTACACACTGCAATACTGCACTAAATACTGCAGTACTGTACTACACACTGCAATACTGCACTAAATACTACAGTAAATACTACAGTACTACACAGTACTGTACTGAGATGCAGCTTCTGATGTTCTGCTGTCAAACTGATTTAAAGAACTTTATTATGAAAATCTAACAGACAGCAAACTTCCTATAGAAGGAAAATAACTTATTCTGTTAAAGAACCTTTGACTCGAGTAGTACTGAGCAGTACTGAGCAGTACTGGAACACATTAAACTTTGATGTGAAGCAGAAATGAGTTTGTGACCCCTGCCTGTTTACAGGTCAGAGGTCAGAGAGCCTCACACACACACACACACTGTATACTGAGAACACATTCACACACCTTCATACTGTTAAACTATAAACTTTATTACTCTCCTACTAGTTACCAACATGTTGACAGTTTGTGTGTTCTGTGAATATTTGTGGATGTAGTTTGTGTTAATCTGATCTCATGTTATTTCATGTTGTGATGGACATCCAGCTTTAAATCTCTGGTTGTGATTTTCAGACAAGCAGAAACTCTTTGGTGTCGTGTTATTTATGTTGGTATGAGACGGAGGTTTTGCCAGATGGGCGTTCAGTTTTTGTGTCCTGAAGAAACGACGTCTCATTTTAAAGACAAATAGCAGAACAGATGAAACTGTGGAAGCTTTAGAGCTAAATAACGATGAGAATAACGCAGCATTCGCTGCAGCTGCTCATCAGCTGTCAGAGGATTTGTACAGAACAGGAACCTCTGAGCTCTTTATGTCTGACATCTGTTGCCGTGACGACAGTGAGTCAGCTGACGGAGCGAACAGGAGGTTTGTGACGGAGACGGCAGGCGGAAGAATCCCTGAGGACACAACAGGCTGCAACTCCACAAGCGGTCTGGAGAAACGCCGCGTGTTGGTTTTCCCATCATGCTTCAGTGTAGCTGAGACACTACGAGCATCATGTGAACGTTTCTATCTCGTCTGTCTTCGTTTCATAAGAGCTGAAATAAAATGCTTTATTTGAATTCAATCTATAATTATTGTCCCTCTTTAATCGTATTTAAATTCAGACAACGTAGCTTCCAACATTTATAAAGCTGTAATATTTCTTTCTTGTCCTCTGATGTGTGAAGCTAATTCCTACTGATTTCTTCTTATTAAGACAGGACGCAGTTTGACGTATTGATTAGGACACAACGCATCGACAGAACAGTCTGTTGTCATGTTGTTGTGGAAGAAGGAAATTAATTGTGTTCACTTAGTTAATCCACAAACAATAACTAACATATTCTATCTATATACTATAATTGTTAGTTGATCCATATGAAATACAATGAAAAAGAGCAAACTGCTGAGTTAAAGTCCAGCTTGACTGGAGAGTCTGAAGCCTGCAGCTTGACTTCTTTATCCCTCCGTGCCTGATTGTGACCCTTTAATGGCACGAGTTTGTTGGGAGCTGGGCAGGAGGCTGCAGACTGGGAGTGGCTGAATCTGGAGGTCGGATGAAAAGATGAGAAGGTCGCTACGACCTGGTTGTTTATGGAGGGAGGATACAGGAAAATATTCATCCATTTTCAGAAAAATGAATAATATTCTGAGCCAGAAGAGCCCAGAGATGAGATAAGATGTGACGGCCACCCCCCCCAGTTTGGGGTATAAAACACTGACTTCTCGAGACAACAGGTTTTCTTCTACTCTGCACTGATGCAAATAAACCTGCGTGGATCAAACTCTGTTGCTGTGTGTGCATCTTCCTTTGACTCGGTGCTCGTCAGAGAGGGGAGGGCTACCGTACCTACTTCATTTATAGAAAAGGCGTGTGAAGCTGCTGCACTCATCTTATTCTATAGTTTAGATTTACTAATACACAGTTTGCATTCTTACGTAAGTTCATTAGAGCTGCGACGATTATTAATTAATCAATCAGTCAATCAACAGGAAATGAATCGGCGACTATTATAATAATGAAATAATTGTTAGTTTTAGCTCCTCAGCTGTGAGGATCTGCAGCTTTTACTCTCCATGTTCTGACTTTCTGCAGACCAAACCATTAATAAAGACAATAACCAGCAGATTAATCAATAACGAAAACAACGGTTGGTTACAGTCCTGATGTTCATGTTCACTGTTTGGAGCTAAAGATAAATCTAATGTAATGTATAACGTGTTTTATTGTTTGCATGGATACAGTTGAGGGTTGAACGGATGTTTTCACTGATTGAAAGCAGAGCTGAGAACAAACCAGCGGCCGCAGAGCATCAGACAGATCAACAGATTAGCATGTCGGCGTTTGTTCCTTCGTCCTATTGTCACATTCCTCCATCGTTAAACAGAATATTATTAATTAATATTAACATTTTGTCTCTGGGAAGTAAAATAAAATAGAGCACAATAAAATAATATGAACAACAGCACAGAGAACTGAGCAGGTTAGAATCACTGAAGATTACAGTAGAGGAGAGGACAGTAGAGGACAGTAGAGGAGAGGACAGTAGAGGAGAGTAGAGGACAGTAGAGGACAGTAGAGGAGAGGACAGTAGAGGAGAGTAGAGGACAGTAGAGGAGAGGACAGTAGAGGAGAGTAGAGGACAGTAGAGGAGAGTAGAGGACAGTAGAGGACAGTAGAGGAGAGGACAGTAGAGTACAGTAGAGGACAGTAGAGTCTGGTACCTGCAGGTTCTTCCTCCACACGTTCACAGCAGCGAAGGCGAGCTGCATCTGTTTCCTTCGAGCGTCTTTGTGTCGTTTGTAAGCGATCTCAATGAAGATGAGGAAGATCCCGGCCACGATGCCACCGGCAACCAGCATGAACACACCTGAGGAGGAGGACAGGTGAGGACAGGTGATCTTTGTCAAATTTAATGCTTTTTAAGACCTCAAAATGGAAACTTTAATAGCCTTTCCACAGCAGAACGATTGCACATTAGAGCTGGGCGACGTGTTCACGATATTAATATGGATGTTTTTCCCTTAATGAAACGTATCTCCATATAACAAACGTGCAAAATCACATTTCAAATTGTCAAAGTATAATAATCAAAATGTTTAAAGCAATGAACTGTGTTCCGATGAACAAGAACACACGTCTAAAGCAAAACCTTACATAAGTCATTTTTGATAGGATTTTTTTAGGACGACTGAAATGTGTCAAATTTAAATTCTTTTAAGACTTTTTAAGGATCTGCGGAAACCTGTGTGAAAGCTAAAAGCTAAGCACCATCTTAAACATTCATACAGAAGAACAGGTTTCAGTCTCACACAGGTCTGTAGGGCTGTTTCCTACCTGCCATGTTCTCGAAGGTGAGGGTAGCGGGGGCGTTGCTCCTGGAGTCACACTCCTGGTATCGAACCCACGTCTTGTCCAGATCCTCCATGAAGCCGTTCTCATGAGAGCTGAGGAGAGACAACAAACATACCGAGATATCAACACACGATGAGTACGGCCAAACTTTTACCAGCCAGTCGGGTTACATATGAAGCAGCAAAGGTATCCATAGGTACCAAGTAGAGCTATCAGACGGGGCATCAGTACAGTTTACCAAAGGTGTCAGTGGGGTATCAAAAACATATCAGATGGGTATCATTAGGGTATCTGAGTATCAAAGGGGTATTAGTATAAGTAGGGTATCAGAAGAGCAAAAGGGGGGTATCATTAGAGTATCAGTTAAGTATCATTAGTCATCAGTAGGGTATCACAAGGGTATCCCTAGAGAATCAGTAGGATATTGAAAGTTCCATAAGGTATAATAAGGGTATTAGTAGGGTACCAGCAAGGTAGGAGTCGTCTACTAAAAGGGAATCAGAGGGGAAACAGTGAAGTATCAGTAGGGTAACATAAAAGTATCAGTGGGGTATCAAAAGGTACCACAAGGAAATTAGTGGGGTATCATTAGGGTATCTTTAAGGTAAAAGTGTATCGGGGGGTATCAGTCAGGCATCAGATAAGTAAGGTATAAGTATCAGAGGGTGATCAGGGTGGTATTAAAAATGTGTCAAAAGTATGTCAGAGGGGTATCAGTAGATATTAGAAGCTTATCAGCAGGGTATCAGAAGGAAAACAGTGGGGTATCTGAAGGGTGTCAGACGGGATCATTAGACGGGAGTAAAAGATCATTAGGGTGCAGCGTGTCAAAAGGGTATCAGTGGGTGTCTGTAGAGAATTAATAGAGTATCACAAAGGTATCGGTAAGGTATTAGAAAGGCATCGGGATAACAGTAGGGCATCAGACAGGTGTCAGTAGGGTATCAGACAGGTGGGGTATCTGTAGATCATCATGAGGGTGTTTTTACCTGAGAATAGCCAAAGAAACGTTCTGTTTCCACGGACTGTCTTTCCTCATTCCAATCCCGAATCCGGAGCGGAAGAAAAGCTCTCCTGTCGTCACCAGATCGCACTTCTGCGACGCTTCGAACTCCAACACAGCGCTGTCCCAGATGAAGGCATGAAGCTTACTACGGGGGGGGGAGGGGGACATTAGATATGTGAGAAGTGAGATCAACAGATGCAGGTGGACCACACCAGTCTACGGTACGACAGATGTTAACAGGAATAGGTTTTCCGGGTGCTGCCTGTATAAAGAGCCTACTTGTCTCTGACGGCCTGGATGGCCTCAGCAGCGCTCTCATAGTTGTGCTTCTCCATGTGCCGGTACATGGTGCTCAGCTCCACCTGCCGTCTGAAGTAGATATCCACCGAACTCTGCTTCACTGTGGCATAGATGAACTTATCTGACGGGTTACGCAGCTAAAAACAAGAGTACAGCACAGAGGGTCAGAGATGAATGTCTCCGCTGGGCCACCGTAGGAAGTGTGTTTTATGTGTCTTACTGGGAGGGAGGGGCCTGCATCTTTGCATCTTGTGTTCCTGCTTTTCTATCTGTAGATATCTTTTGTTTTTATAAAAGCTCAACATTATTACTAATGTTTTTTCTTCAATATACAATCATGAGAAATCCATTATTCACTCCTCCACCCTGAACTCCTGCATCAGCTACATGTCAGTGTTTTACCAACAACACTTTCACTCTATTTTTATGTTTTTACACAGTCAGAGAAATACAATTTATTTACATCCACACATTTTCTTTTTTGTTTTGTTTTTGTGAGCCATAACATGTGACTGTGGCAAAGAATTCACTTTAGCTAAACCAGATCAAGACAGAGGTTCTTATTATCGGCCAACACACTCCAGAAACCAAGGTGGCATTTTGACTCTGCATCAAACTGACAAACAAATCAATTCTGTCATTTCACAAGAGGCCAAGATCTGAAGACTGTGTTACATGCTTTTATTCCCTCACATGTCGACTACTGCACCTCTATTTACATGGGAGTCAGTCAGTCTTCCCTAACAGCAGCCAGACTCTCAGACCACATGTTCCGGTACTGGTGCACTGGCCTCTCTTCACTGGTTACCAGTGAAACAAAGACTTCATATTTTTGTCCATACATCAAGCCACGTTCCCAGTCAAACTCCAAGGCTTCTTCCACTGCTGCTCCCAGACTTCACTGTCAGATCTTCCCCATCGATCCCCACGTTTAAATCCCGGCTAAAGACTCACCTCTATACAACTACGTATACTATTAATTGTATTCTAAGACTTCTCTGTGAAGCATTCTCTGTGACAGTGATGGAGATAAAAGATGAGACTCTTCTGAAAGACTTGTGGGCAAGAATAATCAGTCAGAAAATAACACGGGTTGATATTTTTAAAGCGTCTCACCCTGGGGTCATTGATGCCAGTGATGCGCTCCTCAGGCCGGTCCAACACAAGGAAGGCTGCCAGGTTGGCAGTATACGATGCTACAATGATCATAGCAAAACCTGCCCACACCATACCCAGAATCCTGGCTGAGAAACTCCTGGGAGCTCCTTCACAGGCAGACAGACAGGCAGACAGACAGACAGGTGTTATTACCGTGTAGTCGGTAGGACCATGGGACAGCAGGTGTCAGCTTAGAGGACAACCAACCTTCTCCTATCCCAGAGTTCAGCAGTACTCCCCATGAGAACCACATGGCAGAGGACAGGGTGAGGGCGTCTTCTTCTTCTTCCTCACTGTTCACTTTAAACCTTCCAAACGGGCTGCAGGGGCACACAGGTAGAGTTTAACATATAACACATGGTGTGGCTTTTATTGTAGTTTATAGTGTCTTGTATCACATACCTGAACCGGTCTAATAGGTAAAGCATCACTGCCACCACGTGGACCGACAGACCGACTAACAGCCACAGTGTGCTCTGGAACGGCTGCATGAATGAATCCAGAGTGCTGCGAGGGATTTCCTAAACACACAAACAAATCATCTTCATCTTCATCATCATGTACAACACTAGCAGACATGAGCAGAGTGGGTCAGGACTCATCAGCTGTGATTGGACCTTCAGTTCTGGTTCTGGTCCCAGTCGGTAAAATATGAAACCAAGAATCTGTTAAATAAACACATAAATAAAACTGTGACATTGTGTGGTATTTACGGAGAGAGGAGCCATTGTGTCATTGCCTTTGAGCAGGGCAGTGAGGAGGAGCTATAAAAACACCATGAAGTCCTGATCAGTGCAGGCTCCAGATCTGACCCTGGCTCAGACGTGTTTAGGTGGTGCGACGCCGCCAGAGGGTTGATGGAAACTATCGACCTGCTTCCTGCTGCTGTGGAGTCGATCGCTGGCTGTGAACTGGGTCACTCTGACCTGAAATCTCCCAAAATACCCCGGAGAGCAGCGTGACGGGCTGAACCCAGACGGGGAATAATGGACACCGTGCACCAAACTGTGTGGAAGTTAACAACCTGGAACCTGGTTCTTCTCAGAACCAGAACTTTGAGGAACTTTACTCCGAGTCCCTTCATTGGTCTTGCGTGGATCAGATATCTGATCTCTCAACAACTCAGTGTAAATGCACCCAAGAGGCAGTGAAACCAATCAAACCGCCTCTGGAGGAGGTTTGAGACTCGTTCTGTCCAGATGTTGAAGAGGACTCATCTGTAGTCTGTCCTGCCCAACAGTGTGACTGTCTGTCTGTTAACACCTCCACAGTCTGTCTCTTCGTCGGCAGCTCAACTTTCACAGAAACGAATCGCCTGTTCTGCACATACAATCAAACAGTCTGATCCTGATCAGGTCTCTCTACAAACACACGTTGGTCGTCCTGCTCCACCCAGAAGCAGCAACATCTGCTCGACCAATCACGACAGACAGCGCGGCCTCGACCCGCTGACAGTACCTGGAGCTGGATGCGGGTCACCTCCTGAGCGGAGCCTGGAGAGACCAGAGACGGAGACGGGGGACAAGAGGCGCTCACCTTCTTGACGAGGATGGTGAGGCCCTGGTATTTGAAGGGTTTGGAGAACTCGATGTACTGAGCTCGCTCGTTGTTGATGGTGAGGGGAGCGACGATCATGTCGGCCAGACCTCCCAACAGCTCCCCCATCATCCCGTTCCACTCCTTCTTATTACTGTTGTTCACCTGCAGGAGGTCAGAGGTCACTGCAGTACAAACGTCCTGCACAACATCAACATATTATATATCTGCAAAAACAATTGAAGATCTACTGAGGATATACTCAAGTAAAGTACAAGTACCTCAAATTTGTACATTACTTGAGTAAATGTACTTAGTTACATTCCACCTCTGTACATCAGTCAAAGAATGTGAAGTGCACCTGAAGTGGAAGTGATCAGATATATGAAGGATCAATAACTGATGTTGACCGGCTGATCAGGAATCAGATTTACTCAAACAGCAAATCAACAGTGAAGAGAACGACAGGAGAGAAAGACAGGAGAGAACTGTCTTGCTGCAAACCTGGTATGTTTTGTTAATTGTTTCTGATCGTTGACGTTTTTGGGGAATAAAGATATTCTAGAGAGAGATCCACTGGAATAAACAGATCAATAAAATCTCTGACAGCTGATGAATTCTGATTGTAATAAAGTCCA
Source organism: Maccullochella peelii (assembly GCA_002120245.1). Taxonomy (NCBI): domain Eukaryota; kingdom Metazoa; phylum Chordata; class Actinopteri; order Centrarchiformes; family Percichthyidae; genus Maccullochella; species Maccullochella peelii. The sequence goes on along the minus strand of LKNJ01004998.1, from coordinate 15,224 downwards.
GAATCTGCACCGCTCGACTTTCAGAAGAAAGAACGTCTTTTATCTGCGAGGGATTTAATGTGATCAACCATAACAAACATAAAGGAGGAGGAGGAGGTGATGGAGGAGAGATGGCAACTAAGAGAGCAGCAGAGAGAGAGAGTAAGGACTAAATGTCTCTCAGCCTCAGCAAGGTCACAGTCAGGGACAGAGCGGCGGTCGCCATGGCAACAGGCCTCAGCGATGTGCTGGTGTTGAATCAGTAAACAGGTGAGACAGACAGAGCCACGGTGACATCACAGCAGCCACGTTTCAACTGAATTTCAGAAAAAAGCTTTTTATTGATTGGTTCACTGTCCTTCACTAATACTAATACTGTGATTGGTTTATTTTGGAGACAGGAAATTATGATGTATCAGTGGAGAGGAAGTGAAGACGTCTTTCAGCTGCTCACCGTTTATAAATACTGTCAGTTCTGCGTTTTGTGTCCATGAGAAATATTCGGATGTAAACTAGATTACCTAGAATTTCTGAGTATGCGACGTGAGTTTACTGGACATACTCTGTGTATGCAGTACGCACTACATACTGACCGAGTATGCGGTGTGTACTACATACTGAGTGTTCGGTACGCACTACATACCGACCGAGTATGCGGTGCGTAGTACATACTGAGTGTGCGGTGCGTACTACATACCGAGTGTGCGGTACGCACTACATACCGACCGAGTGTGCGGTGCGCACTACATACCGACCGAGTGTGCGGTGCGCACTACATACCGACCGAGTGTGCGGTGCGCACTACATACCGAGTGTGCGGTGCGCACTACATACCGACCGAGTGTGCAGTGCGTACTACATACTGAGTGTGCGGTGCGCACTACATACTGAGTGTGCGGTGCGTACTACATACTGAGTGTGCAGTACGCACTACATACCGACCGAGTGTGCGGTGCATACTACATACCGACCGAGTGTGCGGTGCGCACTACATACCGACCGAGTGTGCGGTGCGTACTACATACTGAGTGTGCGGTGCGTACTACATACTGAGTGTGCGGTACGCACTACATACCGACCGAGTATGCGGTGCGTACTACATACTGAGTGTGTTGTGCGCACTACATACTGAGTGTGTGGTGCGTACTACATACCGACAGAGTGTGCGGTGCGTACTACATACCGACAGAGTGTGCGGTGCGTACTACATACCGACAGAGTGTGCGGTGCGTACTACATACTGAGTGTGCGGTGCATACTACATACCGACCGAGTGTGCGGTGCGTACTACATACCGACCGAGTGTGCGGTACGCACTACATACCGACCGAGTGTGCAATGCGTACTACCGACCGAGTGTGCAATGCGTACTACCGACCGAGTGTGCAATGCGTACTACATACTGAGTGTGCGTTGCGTACTACATACTGACTGAGTATGCAGTATGTTAGTATGTGATTTCGATAGATTCAGTTATGTTTAATACTCTCGTAAACATGCAGGGCTTCCTCTCACAACAACCTGTATGCTGCCTGAGAGGCGAAACCCAGGGTGAAAAGTGTCTGTTTACAGATTTTAGTGAACCTGAAACAGGAAACGTGAACACACACACACACACACACAGAAACACTTACTCGCTCCTGCGTGCCAAATTTCCCATCAGCCACCAGGTGAACCTCGTAGGTGAAGTTCATGCTCATCGCCAGCTTGATGAGCAGGTCGATGCAGAAACCATAGCAACACTGAGGGACGGTGGGCTGACCTGGAGACACACACACACACACACACACACACACACACAGTCTGTAAATGTAAAGCATGTGTACATGCATCAGTGTGCTCATGTACTTCTATCTTTGTGAGGTCCTCACGTCACTCAGCTTCTTCCTGTGAGCTTCTCCAGTTTGGATCATCTCTAACTGGGTTTAGGGTTCAAATTTGTGTTAGGGAATCCATGTCCTCACAAGGATAGACAGTTCAAATGTCTGTGTGTGTGTGTGTGTGTGTGTGTGTGTGTGTGTGTACCTGGGATGGTCCCGTTGGGTCCGGTACAGATCACCTTCTTGATTAAGACCCCGTTGACGGTGTACTCCTCTTTACACGTCCCGTCAGTCTTTGTTGGCTTCACGTAAACAAACGGCTCCTGATGGATCGTCACAATCTGAACACACGCGCACACACACACACACACACACACACACACACACACACACCTGTAGCAGCAGCAGTAACTATAAAAGGTGAGTTCAGCAAATTCTCTCCTTCACTATTTGCACGTTTGGCTCCTGGAGCATTTGTGCAGTCTGTTCATTTGAGACGTTCTGTGGAGGTTTAGTCAAAGACAACTTAAAGTTATTGTTATAGTTGCTGTTGTGTCTCGTGGTGGTCCCCAGAGTCCGGTCCTGGGTCCTCCTCTGCTCGCCTTGTGTTTCTCTGACAGATCTAATAATAAGACACTTTAAAGGAATCCTGTTGCCCCTTTTCACAGATGATATTCAACTACATGTTTCATTTAAGCCCCGAAATGTCAGTTTTACAGAACTTCCTGAACTCTATAAAAACTGGATGGCAGATAATTCAGAATCCGGTTCCAGGTTCTTGTGGTCCATTTAGAGCTCTGCAGGGTCAGACAGCTGCTATAAGAGGTCTACTGCAGTCCTGTATCAGCAGCAGGTCTCTGAGGGCCTCGGATCAGGGTCTGCTGGTTGTTCCTGGATCCAGGATCAAAACTAAAGGAGACTTTGAGCTTGTGGCTCCTGAACTTTGGACTTCAGGTCTGTGGACACCTTAATACTAACTGTATTAAGGCGACTGCCAGTGTGTTTGAGGCTCATAATGATTGTGTTTGTTAATATGGACACTTAAGGGCCAAATATAGTCCAGAACTGGGTGGACGTGTCCTCATATTTATGTACGGTGCACACGGTGTCCACGTATAGTTTGCAACAGACATGGGCATGGGACAAAATTAAAGTAAAGTGGACTCTCGCAGCTACACAGACCTTAATACTAATTCTATCGTATGAACTGCAGGCATAAAACTCAGGATTAAACCCACATCTTTCACTCTCTCAGTACAGTGGCTGGACTAACGGTGCTGCCTCCAACAGTCCCTGAACACACCTTCACAGCAGAAACAGTTGTAGCAGCTGTACCTTCAGTTTAGTCGACATCTGGTATCCAACGGGTTTCTCCGTCTCTCCTCCAGGCCAGATGATCTTCCTCTGAGGGTTCATCACAACCTGAAACACACACAGGTTGTCATGTTGTTCCAAGCGGACTAAATGACATCATCAATACCGCATCTGCACATCAATAGTTAAAGAGTCGGGAGACCAAGACGACCTCCTCTGCTGGCTGAAGAAGCTTCAGTCTGGACAGTCGATGCTGATATGAACAGAGCCTGTAAGACTGTTACCCATAAGCCATTGTGTCATCACAGCAGAGCCACTAACATGAAGCAGTTGCTGTTGTGAGACACAGATTAAAAACAGAACAGCCCAAATCTGAGAAGCAGAGGTGGAGATATACTGACTTGTAGTCTTAAAACCCTAGATCCTACATTTCCCACGATGCAGCTGGATAGAGTCAGGTGAGTCATTAGAGCCCCCCTGCAGGTAAACAGCCACATCTTACCGTTCTATAACTGTTTTCACATGATAACCAGGACTGACCAGGAAACTGATATTTATCTGGAAAATCAGTGGAATTACCCCTCAAACCAGCTGTGACCAGGTGTGACCAGGTGTGTAACCAGGTGTATAACCACCTGTAAACAGGTGAAACCAGGTGTGTAACTATACTGTACCTGTGAGCCGTTGAAGACTCCGACCTGGAAGAGGCGACCTGGTTTCTGTTGGTAGTTCAGGATGCTGTAGGTGGCAAAGCGCCGGTCGCCGTCGTCGTTAAACTCGATCCGTCCCGTCAGACCATCGGGGTACTTGGATGACATCAGCACCCTGGGTAGCCAATCAGAGAGCAGCAGAGTCAGGTTTTGTTTTTGTTTCTGAATATAAAGACGAGGACTTAAAGTATCAACAGGTCATGTGATGTTGCTGCTGGACTGTAGAGACACTGAACCACATACATAAAACTGATCTAACCGGACTTGATGGTCTATGTGGGTCACAGAGAGGAGAGGAGCAGTGACAGAGAGGTTTATTATCCCAGTTGTGTCAGACTAACTCAAAGCTGAATCCAGATCAGACCAGTGAAGCGTCTCTGACTCTGAAACGAGTGCAGTCTGAGGATCAGAAACCCGAACTGGATAAACTGGCGAGCGCACAGCCGTCACGCAACTTTGCTTCCACAGAACTCCACTCTGGGGAGACACAACACCTGACAGCAGTGAGTCTTCAGTCCCACAGACCCAGACCTTACAGGTCTGGTCCTGTAAGGTCCTGTAGGGTAAGGTCCTGTACGGTCAGGTCCTGTAGGGAACCTCTATTCTGAATTTATCTATTTAAAATAAATAAATCACCAGCCACAATTAGCTTAGCATTGTAGCATTTCATGAGAAACTGGTTTTAAAGATCCAATAAAATAATAATTATATATTTGTTCTAATCATGTGTCCCTTTCTTAATTGTTTATCTGTCAAATATGTTTTATATTGTTCATTATTAAATCAGAATCCTTCTCTTTGTCTCCCCCATCATATAAACCTGCACTTGACCTCATTAGCTTGTGGGTTGTGGTGGCTAACAGAGCGACAGTAACAGGTACGGCTGGATTAACCACCCCCCCAGGGCGGAGGTACTGACCGTTTGAAGAGCGGTCCGGTCCTCCAGATGTTGGTGTTCCCCACGCAGCCCCGCGGAGGCTCCGTGATGTTCTCCTTCTCAAACAGCTCCTGCAGAGACTGAGCCACCACGGCCACGGCGTCCGTGATGTGAGCCGACTCGTTTTTACCGTTAATCAGCTGGAGGCCCAGCAGGCCTGCAACACACACACACACACACACACACAGCAGAGAGAGGTTACACACACAGCAGGAAGGAAACTGCCCTCATTCATACAGACAAGTTAATTAAAAACTCTCACACACACTTTAAATTAATTTTACAGATGTAATTAAAAGAGTGCTTTGGTTTAATTCAAACACACACACACAAACACTCTCAGGGCTTCAGGCGTCAGGTCAGTGTTCAGTAATACCAAACTGCATGCTGGGAGTTCACTCTGAGAATCACAGCCGTTTGTCTCTCAGGACAGAAAAAGCCTCACTGAGACGTTATGAACTGTGTCTGGTGTTTTCCTTCAGCAGAAACTCGTCACACTGCAACGAAAAGTGTCCACATCTGTCCTCCAGCTGACTGACAACAGCTGGCTAACACTGTTAGCATTTCCAAACAAAACTACTGGGAAGCTGGCTAACGTTTACTACGGAAAACACTGAGAAGAGCCACCTAGCACTGTTGACATTCCCCACAAAGACAATGAGTAACAGCTAGCTAACACTGTTAGCATTCCCCACTGAAACCACAGAGAACAGCTTGCTAACATTCCTCCATGAAAGTTCTAGCAACAGACCAGCTACTTACAACCAAATCCACTGGGAACACTAGCTAGCACTGTTAACATCTCCCATCAAAACCACTGGGAACAGAACAACTAGCTAACCTTTCTTATCAATACCAATGGGTACAGCAAGCTAACATTTCATCCTGAAGTACAGCTACCCAACTTTCCTCCCTGAAACTAGTTTAAGTTGTTCATTGTCATCGACTCCTGGGAAAAGAACAGCTAGCTAACATTTCCTTTTGAAACTTTTGGGCCTGCTAGGACTGTTAAGACTCCCCAACAAAATCACTGGATACAGATAGCTAAAAGTTCCCACTGAAACTACTAGCTATCGCTGTTAGCATTGTAGCTATCTATCACAAAGGACACAGAGTAGACTGTGATAATATTCATACATGAAATAGAGAACAGAGCTAACATTTGTGAGTGAAGGGTTTTTATGAAGCTTTGTTGGGCTGAGATGAATCTCTAACTTTACCCACAGCAAACCTATAATCTCTAATCTTAATCTAACCATTTTCAACATTAAGCCAAAACTCACAGAAACTAAAGCCTACATTAAGCTAATATTCAACCATTCAGTGAGTTAACTTTCCTCCCTACTGTTACAGCTTTTAACTGAAACAAATGAGCACTTCTGTAGCATCCTGATTAAAATAAACATCCCACTTCCGTAATCACAAAAACACAATCAGCTCACTTTGCTAAATGAGACTGATGGGTAGAGCTGGTTATTCTAATTAAAAACTGATGGTTACAGCCCACCAGCTTATCTAATTAGAATGTATGTGTTCCACTGGAGCAGAGCTTATTATTTCCAGTGAGGAATGCTAACAATGTTAGCAGACTGTTGTTCAGTTAGCTGAAGCACCAAATGCAGAAACTTCTTTCTCATAATGTGACAAGTGTCTGGTGAAGAATAACAACATCAAAATCCATAATGTCACAGGACTGCTTCATAGGTTTCTTTTTAGGCAATCGTTTCAGAAGCAACATCTGGACAATCCGATCCAGCTGCACAGATACAGGGGGTGGACACAATAACAGGAACACCTGTCCGGTCTAACGGGGTCCAAAACAGCAGCCCTGCAGCACAAACTAGCTCTGAGAAGATTTCAGTGGCTGTTGACACAGTTGGTGGTAAATCTGTGAGGCTGTAAAGTTGTTGTTGTACTGGGTGTATTACACTGTATTCTGGCCGTCCCCTGTATATAATCCAACCTAGAAAAGTCTTTAAAAACCTGTAAAGAAGTTCAGGAAGGTTGAAGGTTGAAGGTTGAGGTCTTCTGGAGCCACAGTCCACCTGGTCTTTGCATGAATGTGGTTTTTAAGTATAATAAATACCTCAGTATACACCTGCACGTAATATTGTCATAATGACAAATCAAGCACACCAGGTCCGAGACTAAACTGTGCACTTAAAACTGGTCAGATATGAAGTCTCCCAGCTCTAGCACTGTTGGTAGTTTGCTTTTTATGAGAGGATGAGCGACTGCCAGTGTGTTTGAGGCTCATAATGATTGTGTTTGTTAATATGGACACTTAAGGGCCAAATATAGTCCAGAACTGGGTGGACGTGTCCTCATATTTATGTACGGTGCACACGGCGTCCACGTATAGTTTGCAACAGACATGGGCATGGGACAAAATTAAAGTAAAGTGGACTCTCGCAGCTACACAGACAATTCTAATAATTTGAGTTTATGTCAGGTGTTTTTGACAAAAATCAAAGATTGATTCTCCTATTTTAGGAGTCTTTTCATGATGTCCTCACGGGTTGCTGTCGTCTCTCTGGACAAGAGATGACGTAGAAATATGAATGTTAAGACTCAAACAAGGTTAATGTCACAAAAAAAAGGTTTTAATCTGAAACAGTTTCCCTAAAAAGAAACCTCAAACCTCTCCAGCAGACACAAAACAGCTGAGGATTATTTTCAGAGTGCAGTCTTACTACACTTTTAAGAACATGATGGATCATTTTTTGACACATCTGGAGTCCAGGAGACACAGGGATGTGTAGAAAAATGACACATGTAAGTTTTTTAAGAGTGCAGCAGCTGGCTGGTGAGGATGTCTTCTGAAACAAAAAGCCACAGCAACAGAGCGGGGAGCCGATTACCCAGCAGCCAGAGGGCCGAGCCAGCGTTCAGCACGTTCCCCAGAGCCTCACTGCTGCCTGTATAGTTTTACATTTGGGCGACAGATCCGAGTACGCAACGCAATATTTACATAATATCTTGAAGGGAAATTATTACACATGGTATCCTTTAATCTGAGCAAACAAAAATCTATTCTGTGCTCAATAAATCTATTTGTGTGTTAACGATTATCCACATAAGCATCACATAACCTCTGGACACTCAGCAGTCGCTGCTTCTGATGATTAAAGATGATTAAATATAGATAATACAAATATTTTATTTCTCAATAAATGTACATTTATTGAGCACAGAATAGATTTTTGTTTGTTCAAATTTCATTGTTCGTTGCATGAAGATGATTTCTCCACAAAGTGTCATTCATGTGCTGACATAAACGGTCTGTTGCATGGCGGAGTGACCGGACCAGGAGAACCAGACCCTGACCAGAAGCAGAGGGCTGTCCACACACTTTTGGCCACACAGTGTAGCACTGTTTACATCACGTAGCCATCTGGCTGACTGAGTAATCGGCTGACTCAATAAACCCCGCCCCCTCGCTGGCAGGGCGGGCTCCATGTTGCAGTGGGCGGGGCCTCTATTGACCAATGGCAAAGGGCAAAGTATCAAGCAGGAAACAGGAAGCAGCGGCGGCATCTTACCAGTGTTTGTTCAGACACACGTCACGGTAACGGCAGCGACACTAGCTGTTTATTAACA
>LKNJ01004997.1:0-26658 GCA_002120245.1 Maccullochella peelii | reverse complement strand
CACACACACACACACACACACACAGAGAGACACACAGACACACACCTGTGCTGAATGTTGTTTTCAAATGACAAGAAATGTTTATTTTAATTAATTAGAACAGAGCTGTCTAATTAAAGCAGCAGTGGTACTAATCAGAGTCAGAATCAGCTTTATTGAATGTGTTCACATACAAGGAAATTGTTTTAAGTTGCTTTCAAAGTTACACAGAACAATTTACAGGAAGATAGAAACAGACATTTAGCTAAAAACAAGGACAAAGCTAAGGACAAAAATAAAAATAGAACGATTATGTACATACAAGTAGGTGAAAAAATACGTGTATATATATATATATATATATATGAATATATTATAATATATTCATATATATTACAAACAACATATAGTGTCTATATACACGTTAATAGTAGTTATAGTTTTATAGTATTGCAACTGTTGATGTGGTACAAAAGATGGAAACTTGTGCTGAATGTCATCAAAGTGATTCTGAATCGATCAGTTCCACAAATTAAACTAATTAAACTGAATTATATTAGAGGAAGTGTAATGAATTCACTTCAGAAAAAAATGTTTGCCCTGTATTTTTTCTGAGTTAATGAGATTATTATCTCAGAATTACGAGAAAAGTTTTCATGTAAAAAAAAAAAAAATCCACCTCAAAATCCCAAGAGAAGCTCTAATTTACTTGAGAGCTCAAGTTCATGGAAGCAAACACGTCCCGCCTGTTTAGTTTAATCCAGTTTTATTTTCGTCTGGGTTTGAGACATTGGGAGATACTTTAAGTAGGTAATATAGATGGTATTGTTATTAGTTTGTCGACTTTGCATGTAACATGTAACTAATACCTTAGATACCGTACCTGTATTGACCCCGTCGTGTAGCACTGTTGGAGGGTCAGGCTGATTAGCAGCAGCAGCTGTACTCAGGTGCAGGTGAGAGCTTCTCGCAGGATTTTGAGGTTTCTCGTTAATTCAGAAAAACAGGGCAACCATTTTTTTCTCAAGTGAACGCATTACGCTTCTGTAGACATCACTGATTGGTCGATATCTGAAGGTTTCCTCTTAAACCCGCCCCCTCCTGTTGTGTTTGTGTGTTGCAGCTGGAGGAGGACGAGCTGAGGGGCGTGGCCTTAATGGTGTTTGCCAACAAACAAGATTTGCCCAGAGCCATGTCCGTCAGTGACATCACCGAGGCCCTGGGCCTATCAGGAGTCTCACAGCCGGTACGTGCCCAATTTCTGCCAACATGTCTGAAATCTCAATTTACTGCTGGACTACAGAATAAACTATTGACATAGACATTAGTGAATGAGTGAATGAGCTGAATACACAACGCTGCTTTTTGTCTACAACTTCAAAGTCTATCAAATTTAAACTTTAAAATGAAAAATTTCGATATTAACCTGTAACATGATGGATATAAATATACTGAAAGTGAAATGGTCAGAATGTCAACGTGATCATTGACTAACTTTATTGTGCCACACATAAATTTAAATGATCAGAAAAGGTCTGAAGTTTAGTTTAAACCTCACAGACAGCGGCCTCCAGTGGCAGAGAGACACAGCAGCTGGGTTGAGACTAAACTACAGCGATTGAGTTAAAGTGATTTGAAACTGCTGCTAAGCTCATGTCTTTGTCCCTCTGTGTGTCTGTGCAGTGGTTTGTCCAGGCGTCCTGTGCCGTCAGCGGTACAGGTCTGGCAGAGGGTCTGGACTGGCTCTCCAACCAGATCCAAAACCAGTAGACGCTGATGTCACGCTCCGGTGTCTTCAAACACGTCTGGCAGTCTGCTGTGAACTGAACTGAGCCTGTGAATCCAGGAGAAACATGAAGATCCTTCGTAGCTTTGACTCGTTAATTACACCTGGATCACAAAGACATTGTACTGCTGCGTTCACAGCACACAGAAAATCCTGTAGATCCCAGCTTCCTCCTGAAAAACACTAAGAATTTGATTACTTCAAACTGCTGTTACTCTGCAGTGAATGGGATGAAAAGTGCCTATAAAGCATTTCTCATATTTATGGTAAAACCAGTGTGATGTGAACAGATCTTTGGCTGTGGAGCCGTTATGATTTGATGAATGTAAAATCAGACAAACATCACAATAATTCATTGATTACGATTCATAACATGACACTGCAGCACTGAAATCAAATGTTCAATTGCTAAAGATCAAAGCGTTAAAATGATGATCAGGAGTGGCCAAAAATCAAACCTATATATATTATTTTGTGTAACAGAAGCATTCTGTGATCTCCGGGTTGGGAACCACTGTTTTAGACAGCCAGGTGGATTATTTATCAGGGAAACAGATTTAACCGCACTGATTCTCTTTATCTTTTCATCTGTTTACAAATTAGTAGTAGTAGCGCAGACATTATTATTCAGTTTATCTGTCATCAGTGATTTTCCACTTGAAATGTATATTTCTTCTTCTGTAACATGGCCTATCCTATATTTCACATGTATTAAGTAAGTCTTTATGAAAATGTATATTTTTGATGCATTTTGTTCATATTTATTTTATAATCAAATTGTTATGGTGGCCAGTTTGTGTGATTCTTTATTACTATAATTCATATTACCAGTGAACCCCAGGAGGTACTTCTGCTATAGTTTGGTGAAACATGGAAAAATGATGAAAAAAGGGTTAAATACTTAAAATGGCTGAAAACAGCAGACTGACTCGGGCAGGTGGAGTTAGTGTTTTATTTATAACTGAAAAGCCTTTTTATTATTCATGACACTGAAACAATTATCACCGAAACATATTTACAGTTCATCATCATCGATCCTGTCGCGTTTTCCTGCGTCAGTCAAGTCCATCGCCTGGTTACATCAAAAAAACATCCTCCCAAAAAAACCCGCAAAATAAAATCATCATCAGTAACTGTTGATTTAGGCTTCACCATGTTAACTTCCCCACAGCTGACTGTCAGAAGGCTGTGACCTCTGACCTTTAACATACCTACGTGTACCCTCTATGATGTTGGAACTGAAGCTTATTCAGATACAGATTAAATCGCTGTGAATCACTCTGGATAAAAGCAGATTAGTGAACAAAACCTGTGCAAAGGCCCAAAACAATGATCCAGATAAACATTTGTGAAAGCGCAGATACATATCGTGACGTCAGCAGAAACTCTCAGCTGATTATTTGGCAGAGAAGACGTCTGTTTTTATGAAACATGGTCCTTACATACACGAAGATGTTCAAAATGTTACATTTCTTCAAAGTTTACTGAATTAATCAAATGTACCGGCTCATCAGAGAACTTTTTTCTTTCTGTTTTCAAAATGGAGAACAGTCAACAAATATGGCAAAAGTGAGGAGGTCGTTTGATCAGATTTGTGCTTGTGTTGACGCATCTCCAACTTTTCCAAATGTAACACCAAGTTTAATGCAAATATTAATTTTGTAAGAGGCAAAAGCTGCAGATATTGTACGGTACAAAATGTGGTGTTTACGTGTATTTTGTACACGGCACACAAAAGGCATGAAATGCTGGGATGCTGGACAAAGAATGGCTAAAGATGCGTTATGTTTTTCTATAATTACCTCGACAAACAGAAAAGGGCCAATTCTGAAAGATAAAGGAGGTTCGGGGCACAAAATATTTTTTGCCATAGCTAAAGTAGAGCTGACCTTTGACCCCAGAGGAGCAGAATTTGACCCTGGCTGACCTGCTGAGGTCCCAGTGCACCAAGAGGTTCATTCATAACTATAAAAGGAAAATGTGGTGCTGAAACTTCAGCGGTCAATATTTTAAAATAGCATATCATTTTGTCTTCAATAATGTTTTTGCATAAAATCGCAGCAATTACTGCTCAACATACTCATGGAGCACTGATTTAATGATTTCCAGGTCAATAAGTCTAACGTCTGGTAAAAACTGGGCTGAATTTGGTTGAAAAGTTAAGCGTTTTTTTAGACGACTAAAATTACGTCATTGAAATGCTGTTGAAACTACAATTATACTTTATGTAATCTGTAAACAGTGTCTGTTGTTTGTTCAAATGCCTAAATTTACCTCCTGTAAATTAACCTGACAAGGACATCTAGTGGCCGTGTGAATTATTACACGTCTGTGGCGTTATAACAGTCAACAGTCAGGCCGCTGGCGTCAGTTCATCTTAGTAAACTATGAAAATCATCTCGCACAGACTTGAGACTTGCTTGAGTTTGGTAATCCAAGACTTTGTTCTTGATTCTGTTCTTTGTTCTTGTAAATTCTCACATTTGAGACACTGGAACCATTAAATCTTTGACATTTTTGCTTTAAAAATGACTAATCGAGTATTAATTTTTCTGTTGATTGATTAATGGATTAATGGACTAATCGTTAAAGTGTTATTGTGATGATCACTCAGCAAGTTTCAAGACTTTACAAGCTGATTTTCATTCTGCGGTGAAATGAATGAAAACCAGCGAACCAGCCTGGAAGGGAGGAAAGAATAAAAAACTGCAGGACGCTTTAAAACACGTCACAACAGGAAGGACTCGTCAAAATAAGACTCCATGCTCTCTTTCATCTTCTCTTTTCGTTTTACATCATTGTATCTCAAACTTTTTACCAACAACACTGAGGTGTCCCGTTGCTCTTTGGGATCTCCTGGTGGAGGGAAACCTTCACCTCCTGCCAACGAGCCCTTGAGCAACAGCTGACACCGACACCGTCCAAATCTGACTTTGGTGTTTTCTCCCAACATCTCCTTCAGATCCTGGCTCATTACTCCGCACGTTGTTTTGCTTTAAATCCTCTGTCATTGCTGTTAGCTCTTTTTTTTTTATAAAATAAACATAAAAAACAGAAACTTACAGGTTAATCTATATTTGTGGAGCCGGTATAAAAAGCGTTTTTACACACAGAATAAAACACAAGTCTGCGATGAGACGTGTCCACGCCTACTGCCCTCCTCCTCTCATAGCGAGGGCGTGTTTAGTTTATCCTCCGTTTTCAGAGTGACAGGCTCCACCACAAACCTTAAACAGTCCGAGCAGAGAGGGAGCACATGTTTTTCAGTCCCAGGCAGCCCGGGCGGGCGGGCGGTGTTCCCCCTCCCATCTGATTCCTGAGCTGTTGTTTTGACAGTACCAGCTGGGACCAGCCTGGGCGGTAAAACATGCATCCTCCGTTAGCTTCGCTAGGCTTCAGACTCGCCCTTCTTCTTCCCCTCCTCCCCAGCATCGCTGTCCTCTGATTGGCTGTTGCTAAGCACTAAAAATTGTCCGTCAGGGGCAGGCGGGTTAGCGGGGCGACTCGAGGCAGCGATCAAACGGCTCTGCTCCTCCAGATCCTGGAGGCAAAACGAGGAAAAAGGCAACAGTGAAGTTAAATCTGTTCTAAAATAAAGGGACATATTATGTTGCTCTGTGTGTGTAGATCAACGTATCATCAGCCTGCAGCTCCATGTTTACCATTCATGGGCCTCTCAAAGTCTCTTATTAGCTTCAAACAGATATGTACTGCAAGAAATATTAGGTTTTTATTAGAATTAGAATACAGGTTTCAAATAAGATAGCTTATTACAAACTAATCATTTAAAATCTGTGAGTGCAACTATAAACACAATGATTAGTTGATTGACTTAAAATTAAAATTTTAAGATTAATTGGCAGCTATTTTGATAACCGACTAATCATTAAAGTAATTAATAAGCAAAAAAAGTTCCAGCTTTTCAGTTGTGGGGATTTGTTGACAGTTAATAGAATATCTTTGGATTTTGGACAAAACAAGTAATTTGAAGACGTCACCTTGGGTTTTAGGAAATGGTGATGGGAATTTTTCAGTTACATTTAATCAATTCATTGAGAAAATAATACAGTGGAAACCACGTATATTGATCACAGTTACAGTGATCAACCACTTATATGGATCAAACAGCTTGGGACAGAATCATTCCTTTACAAATGCTGTTGAAATAATTTGCTTATAGTGATCAAGTAGTCCGCTTACAGTGTTCATTTTGGGTCTTTTCATACATGACAACATATGGAAGAAGAACTACTTTATTACTACAATTGTTTTTTTTACTTTACTCCTGGTGGTAACCTGTCTGCTTCCAGCTGGCGACCTGAGGCTGCTGCTGCGTGCACATCGAAATCATGACGGGAAAAAGAAAGTCATTTTCTCTTAACGAAAAACGTCGTCTCATCAAAGCTTAACAGGACAAACTGCAAAAACGAGCCAACGAGATGCAGCAGCGAAACTTGGTGTTCCTCTACAGTAAGAACAGTAATTTAATTTGTACAGTCATTTGAATAGCGTTTGAAACAGCTGTACCCATATTTTGAAACTGTCGAAAATAGCGAAGCTGTCCATTTCATTACTTTAGATTCATGTAATAAATATACAAATGTCAATTAGATGGTAATCCGCATGAGAAATAAAGACAAAGAAAATATATTGAGCTATAATGATCAAATTTCCACTGTAGTTTGTTTCAGCCGTAGTTTAATAGAGTCAAAAATTATGAGGATTCATCTGCTTCTACGACAGACACTAAAAAAAAAACCTTAAAACAGACTGAACCAGGGGTTAAAGGTCACCTAATGTGTTTGTTAATCAAGAGTAAACAACTATGTTTTTGTGTCATGGTTAGTGTGGGGTTAAAGGTTAAAGGTCACCTTCTCTATCTGCCTCTGTTTGCTGAGTTCTTCTTGCTGTTTCTCTTTGGCCTTGTCCTGCTCCTTCCTCTTCTCCACTGCCTGACGGTCCTACACAACAAAAACAACACAAATACTCAACAACACCTGAAGGCACCGTTAGCAACACCAAAACGAGAGTGAGCTAGCGTTAGCATTAGCTTCGGTACAATGAAGTTTCCAATCACTCTCACCATCTCAGAGTGGAAGGCTATCTGCTTGGCCAGACCGATGCTGTCACAGATCTGAAACACACGAAGAAGACAAACAGGTCAGACGGACCAAACAGACAGGCCAGACAGCGAGACGAAACAGACGAAGAGACGGACGACCTTCTCTCCATCGTTGTTGGACTCGAAGATGTAGCAGACGGCTCGGCTGTCACCCCGCCCGCCTGCTGACTGCAGAACGAAACCAAACAGCCTCTTGTTGTCCTGATGGGACAAACACTGAACCACACTGAAGAGAGGGAACTACAGGAGGAGAGAGGAGGAGGAAAGAGATGATAAATCATTAGAAATGTGTCTCAGACTAAAACTATCTAAGCAGAGACAGAGATCATCTTACCCTGAGTCGGGTGACTTGTGTCTGAGGATCAATGAGCCTATAAAGAAAAAAACATTCAGCGATATAAAAGGCTTTTTCAAAATTTCTAAAACTGATTGCTGGACTTTCATGATATTTGCTGTTATTTATTGATTTAAATGCATCTTTGGTCTTTAATTTAAATTGGTTTATTTCCGTTTTAAGCATTATTGTGTTATCGCTGCGCCTGAGCTCCAAGTATTTTGTTTTGTTGACAGAGTCATCAGCTTGGCAGCAGATCGACGTTGCACCAGAAACAGACGTTGTTCTGAGACGTCTATTCTCAGCGTGATGTCTAAGACACATTTTTCACAATGACAACCACACACACACACACACACTCTCTGTGGTTCATACTTGAGGCAGTCACAGGTGACAAGCAGGTGTGATTCGGTCATCCTGAAGATGTTGTGGATGGCTCTGGCTGCCAGGATCTGCCTCATGGTCTCAGCGATGACGTCTGCTGACTCAGCAGTCTTCACCTCCATGGAGCCCAGGAAGCGAACGATGAAGAGCTGGTGGAGGATCGAGTCTGGACAACAGACATGGGGAAAAAAAACAAAAACATCACAATATATCCATCTGCACGGAAGTTTGCATGAACCCAATCTCGTCCAAATACATTCAAGTACAGTTTCCTGAAGCTTTAAAACACATGTAAGAATACATTGGCCCAGTTTGAGATGCTTTCCACTGAAAAGCTCAGGCAAGAGACAGTGAGCTGCTTCTGAAGCTGAGAAGTTAACCAGACAAACGTTTGCACAAACAACCATGTAGTCCTGATCCTTGAAGCGCTTTTTCTTATAAACTTCTGATAAAGCATAATTCTCACCTTTGTAAAGATTATATTTATAAGTATGTTTTCGAGTGGGAAACGGTCTCAGTGTTGCCCCCTGTGGCTGATGAGGGGGAAGAAAAACACCCCACAACAACTGCCAATGGTAGTTAGAGTGGATGTTTTCTGCCCTGGATCCACAAGGGGGCAGTAGTGAGCCAATCAAGGTTTGGCACACAAGAGTAGGACAAAGAAGATGCAGCACTCGATAACTTACTTGGACATTTTCAATAAACAAAACAGTGGCAAAATTGGAAGTGGACGGACGGTACCTTCGCTGTCTTCTGGTGTGCTGTCTCCTGACTCTCCAAATGGATTACTTCTTCTGTGGAGACACACACACACACACACACACACACACACACACACACACACACACAGGGTATTGAACACTAACCAGAAGTTGATACATTAATAGACAGGACACAAGCTTTTCCCCACACAAACACTTACACAAATGAGGGATACTTTGATCGATCAGAAATGACTCGATCGGTCTCTGTCAACAGTTTTCATAGAGTCAGTTCCTTCAGTAGTAGTTCTAGTTAAAACTGTGTGTTCCAGAGCAACAGGGACTCCCTCGTTCACTCATTCACTACTCCCTATAGAACAGACTCAATAGTGAGCAGTAAATTCAGATTTCGAACACTTACTAATCATCGGTAATTTGCCGCTCAACTGTAATTGTCGGATCTGTAAAATGCGGGCCGTTGCATTGTGAGATTGTTAGCAGAAAGCACTTTTTCCGTTCCGTTTTGGGATTTTGAAGGGAACAATATGGTGGACACATTTACACACACAGAATTCGGACACTCAAATAAAATGGCGGACAGTAAATATAGTGCTCCATTTAGTAAATAGGGAGTGATTTCGGACGCAGCCTCTGTTTCTGGAAAGAGATGTCGCTGTTGAATTCTTTTAAATATAACTTTTCAAAGGCCGTGAGCATCACAAATTAAATTCCATCCACCACCAACGTATTCACGTGGAGGCGTGAAGTTTTTTCCAAAATTTGGGTGAACTGATCCTTTAAAATGCTCAGATGCCTGATTGAAGCATCTGCCGTACACACACACACACACACACACACACACACCTACCTGCCGGACTGTGCTGCCGTCTTGCTCTGTCCCGAGTTCTCCTCGCTGACGGGGGAAATGATGTCAAACTGGATGGGTGTTTCCGGGGCAACCAGTGCATCCAATGAGAGCACGGAAAGGGCAGGCGATGGCTCTGAGCCCACAGAGCTAATACTGCTCGCTCGGCCCACACGCCCTTTGCTGGAATGGAGAGAGAGAGAGAGAGAGAGAGACGGATGGTCTTACTGGTGGAGGTCCGACTCGTCCAGTTTCACCACAGAAATCTGATTGGCCACCAAGGATCCATCTTCATTACAACTGACAGCTGATTGGTTGTAAGGTTGTCGATCACACCTTGAAGCTATGTAGTTGTTGTATGTAAAGTATTTGCTTTTCAGTGTGCAATAAAGACAAGACACACACACACACACACCTGCTAGGTCTCATGCTCTCGTGTCTCTGCTGGAAGGACGGGGATGGCGTCACGGCTTCAAGAGCTGATTGGTTCACTCTGGCTGCCAGCTCCTGCCAATAGGATGGCAGTACTGTCAACATCAACCAATAGCAGAAGACTCTGAATGCATGAATTCAAATAGCTTTTCAGTAAAGTTTTTACAGTGTCTCGCTACTCTTACTTCATAATGTTTATCTATTGATATTAGATTAAGAAACAATATATTGCCAAAAGTATGTGGACACCCGAACACTCCAGCCGTATGTCATCAATGAACATGTCAGTCCAAGACAATGGGCATTAATCTTATGTTAATGGGTTAAGGCGCCAACTATTCGACTCCAGCCGGGGACCTTTGTTGCATGTTGTTCCCCTTCTCTCTCCCTCCTCTCATTCCCTGTCCACTCTCTAATAAAGGTGCTGAATAAATACTTTCAAAAGCTTGCATCACCCTGTTGTTTCCCAGCAACAAAGACATTTTGTCTTAACTTAACCATCTGCTGCTTGTGAACACCTTGCGCCTGCACTTTAGCATTTTACCAGTTTTACAAAATAACATACAGTGGTAGAGACTGCCATAGTTAGAGGAAAATGAGACTTTCCTCTACGGCAGACTTACAAACTTTGACCTCTGATGAAGACACAGTAGTGTCGAAACGTTAGTCGTTAACGCCAATCAGTGTGCTCCAGACCCTTGTTTTCCCTTGAAACTTTGACCTCTATTAGCTGTTGCTGAGACGCTAATCAGATCACTTGTCCTGCACAGTGTCAGGATCAGCTAGTCATCTTATTATAGTTAGTACTTATGGTGACTAGTGGATCTGCAGTGGCTGTGGAAGTGGCAGGTCATATGACGTCTTCATAAATGTGGACGTGAACTTTAATTTGAATGGTTTTTCCAACTGGAGGAAACAACCATCAACAAGCACAACACCAGACAGATTTGAATCACCGGACAAATCAGAAGTCTGAAACCAGGCTAGACTAAACCTAAAGATAGCTGCCAAAATTTCCACTATGACCTGTGATCAGGTAGAAAAGGTAATGAGGGAAGCAGGACACAGACCTCTGCGTTCTCACTCAGGTAGATCCTTTTGGAGATGTTGTTGATGGTGGAGATCCACTGGTGGAAGAAGCAGCAGAGAGACGGCATGAGGAGACAACAGAACGGCTGACAGTCAAGACAGAGCAGGTCACATGACAGAACAACAGTTTACCTCCTCGCAGTCCTTCCTGCTCTCCGACTGCAGCGTCACCACTCTGACAGAACACGAAATGAGAAAAAAGTACTAAGTTTTAAGTGGAATTATAATCTTCTAAACCTCTGAAAACTTCAAAATGGAGAGAAGAGTTACGGCGTATTCATGAAAGACAAATGTAAAAAACCCTCTCACTTTTTGCCATCGAAGGAAGTGACCTGGAAGCAGAAGCGGCGGTCGTCAGAGTCAACCGCCATGACGGAACAGTTGTCGAGGTCTGTGACCAGCCCGCCCGCCACCTCGCCCCGGCCCTGCTGCATCAGATTACCGCCCTGCGTGAAGAAGTACTGACGCTCCCAGGACGACGACACCAGCCCCGTCTTACTGAGAGACAGACAGAAGAGCTACTTTAACTCCTTGGAAGACGACACAAACAACAAACTAAGTGTAAAGATCATAATTCCCCAACTTATTTTCAACTTTAACACCAGATACCAATATTGTCACAACAGCAGTCCAAGCACATTATGCCAACATGACAGAAAAAGACTTTGAAGGTAAGTAAGTGAACTTTATTTAACCCTTTTCAGAGCCGTATTTAGACAAATATAAAATAACATACCTAACAATTAAAACTTTGTATTCATTAAAGGATCATTTACATTTTAAACTACAGCAAGTACAGTAGGTCAAAGTTGAAGCAGGAAGTGAGTCTGTAAACTGTGACGGATGTTTACAACGGACATTTTGGGGTAATAATGTTACCGTTTGCCTTTGTTTTCTCTTCTAAATAAGTTGTTAAAAACCTGTCTGATCGTCTGATTGCTCGTGCTTCTTGACCCATCTGACCTTTTTTTTAGTGATGTCACTATCTTCCCAGATCTCGGACACTAACTTGGTCAGTACATCATTATTATTATTATTGATTGAACTGACGGACAAAACACAGAGAATAAGATTCAAATTGTAATAAATTATCCTTTAAAGCTGTTTCATGTTGGATTTTTTTTTACCAGATATTCTTCTATAACCAAAAACTTACAACATCAGAATGATTTCAATGATGATATGATCAGATAACAACTCTACACATGGGAGGTTTAATGTGAACATTAAGGTATTAAAATTTACAGGTGTGTCTTACTTGCGGATGTACAGGTAGCCCTGTTTCCTGGTCAGGTTGCGACACACAGGTGAGTGGGTGGGGTCAGGTTCACATGGTGCGTACAGCGGGTCACATGATCTCTCCATCTCCTGGATGGTCTGTTGCATCTGCCCAACCTCCTCCTCCATCTCCCGACGCACACTACAAACACACACAAACACACACACTGAATCTGCATGTTCCACTCACATATTGCTAACATGTTTCTCTCCGTTTGCAATCCAGGTTCTTACTTCTGGACACTGGTTCCTATGGTTCCCAGGAAGTCCTCCCACTGCTGCGTGAGATTTTCTGAACCCAGCTTAAAGAAACTGATCTGCACAGAACGAACAGACAGAGATACAGACACATCAGCAGGTTTGGTAACAGCTCTGAACCAGGTGGGAATACTTCTGATTTAAAATAGATTTAACTCCTAACTGGTTCAGTCTAACGTTCAGCAGTCTAATGTTTCTCTCTATCAACAGTGACACTTATTTATTACATTACACATGAAGAGCTCACATATTTCATAAATAGTGAAATTGTGAGCAACTAGTTACCTCTGGGACAAACTCAATAACTGAGCTGATCCTGATGAATAACACCCATCTGTGTGTGTGTGTATATGTGTGTGTGTGTGTGTATATGTGTGTGTGTGTGTACCTGGGCCTGCATGTAGCCCAGCAGCGGCTCCAGCAGAGCCGTCTTCTTCTTGTACTGAAGTGTGTTCAGCGAGCAGAAGTAGTGCATCATGGTCTGGTGCTGTTTCTTGCGGGAGGTGTAGACGTCCTCCACAACTTCCGCCCGCAACTGCAACACACAAGACTTTCCTCTTATCTCAGTATCACAACTATTTTATTTTATGAAATCAATCCAAAAACTGAAGTGTGCAATAAAGTGGTCTTCTCATTCTTTCAATGAATTTCCTCTAGAAATCAACAACTTCTTCTAAACTACACAAACTCAAATAAAAGTTTCAGAGCTTTATCTGTATTTTCCATGTAACCAAATTACACAGTTCTTTTGAGGAAACTATTTACAAATTACGGACCCGTAAAATAAAGAATTACTTAGAAGGTTAGTATTACATCTTAGTTTTGAAGTACTGAACGATAAACCTAACGTGAGGAGTGTGATTACCTTGTCGTTGTCTCTCTTCTTGGACAGACGGCTGTATCGGTTAATTGCTGTGTCATGATCTGCAGACAGAAACAGGTAGGTATGACTTTTTTGTGGTAAAACACATGGTCTTAATCTTTTCTTTTTAACATTTTTTCAACAGTAACAAATTAGAAAGGAAGGAACACAAAGCAGTAACTCACATCAAGACAAAATTACTCTGCCAGTAACCATTAAAAACAAGGTGAAATCTTCCTTTAAGCGTCAACAACTGTGAGTCTTGTGAGAGAAAAGTGATCTTCACTGAATGTGCAGGCAGTCTGGAGCCAAACGTCATACTGACACAGAGATCTGCACATTTTGTTCTTTTAGATCAAGTTACTTTACATTGTGATGCATCAAGCAGCTGTAAATTCTCATCTTATCTCAGCTGAGCTGCAAGCGGACAGGTGGACATTATTCAAATATGTGCACAGCACCATAATGCTAATCAGCAGAAGAGATATTAACATAGCAACAGTAGCTAAGGGTGGGTGGGGCGTAACCAATTGGAAGATGACTCCTTGGGGCTCTGGGAGCTTGTGATGGACATTTATCCTTTGAAAAAAAAAAAGATAAATTGATACAGAATATTAATTGCAGCTCTAACTTACCATCACTGGCTATTTGGAAGACTTCTTTCAGAGTGAGGATCTCTGGAGAGACAAAAAGAACAGGAAGTTGTGGTGCGAGGGACATTTTTGCCGTGTTTATGTTTAGTACAAGAGTACTTTTTCCTGGTTGGCCTCTTAGTTCCACTGAAGGGAAATCTTATATTTTAGACAACAGTGTGCTCAACCCCATCTTTGGGATGAACTAGAACACGGACTGCGAGCCAGTCCTAATCTCCCAACATCAGTGGGCAACCTCGCTTGTCAGTTGCTAATCTGACAAACACGTCAGAAATAGAAATAGAGTTGGATTATTAGTGTACTGCATGTGTGTGTGTGTGTGTGTGTGTGTGTGTGTGTGTGTGTGTGTGTTTCCTACCCTTCAGGTCTCTCTCTTTAAACTGAGTGACGGGAAACATCATGGCATCTGCAAGCTGGGTGGACAAGACAGCATGACAGGAACTCAACTAGAGAGAAAGAGAGAAAGTTAAGGATGAATCAGCAGAACGACCACAGAAGATGTGAACACAGTGTTTCTCACGCTCCTTCTCACAGGTATTAATAGTAAATCGACTGTGACGTCACACCATGTCAGGTAAAATCTGTCTGTGTGGCACATCCAGAAGGATATAACAAACTGGCCTGACAGCAGCAGACAGAGCTCTGGTGTGTTTGTATTCTCTCTCACCTCATCAATGACTTTTGCAAACTGCTGCAGGGTGGAGCTCATCACCTCATCATCGCCCCCTAGAGGAAAACGCTGCAGACAACAGCAGCAAGCAACATGGAGGAATGGATTAGATCGATTCCTGTGACGAAAATATGTCGCTGCAGCAGAAAATTAGCATGAAACGCGCAGCAAAGGAATCTGTGAATTCCTGGCAGTTTTCAAGATACCTCGTTATAGAACAAATGTAGACCTGAAGTTGTCTCTAGAGGAAAGGTCAGGGGTCATTAAAATAATTACAAAGCTGTCAATATCTTGGTTTGGACCAAAGTGTTGGACAGACAGACAGATGGGCCAAATTTTCAATCCTCACTAGCTGGAAAAGTAAATATAACAGTGAAGATAAGGCCAGTGGCTAGTGTTATAAGTCTGTTGCTAGGGTCATAAGACTTATAATACTGTTATAAAGCTGAAGTCAGTGTTTTAACACTCGTGGCTTCCGTTTTAGGGTTGGTGGCTAGTGTTATAATGCTGACAGCTAGTGTGATAAGGCTGGTGGCTGGTTTTATAAGGCTATGGCTAGTGTTAGAAAGCTGTGGCTAGCATTATAAGGTTGATAGCTAGTGTTATAAGGCTGGTGGCTGGTTTTATATGGCCAGTGGCTAGTTTTATAAGGCTATGGCTAGTGTTAGAAAGCTGTGGCTAGCATTATAAGGTTGATAGCTAGTGTTATAAGGCTAACGACTAGCGTTATACAACTGTGGTTAATGTTATATGGCTTGTGGCTAGTGTCAAGAGGTTAACGGGTAGTGTCATACGACTGATGGCTGGTGTTTAAAGGTTGGTGGCTGGTGTCATACGGGCTGGTGGCTAGTTTCATGAGGGTGGTGGCTGGTATGACTCGGCCTACCTGTTTGTCGTACTCCTTCAGCAGTCTGGAGGTCAGGTGTGTCGCAGCACTCAGCTCATTCTGAAAACAGCAGACACACTTTCCAATCAGCTGCCACTTATTAACGTTCCTGAATGTTTTGCCCATACCTGCAAAGCCAGTGGTACAACACCTGTGTGTGTGAGCGTGTACCTGTGCGTCATAAATCCTCTGCATGGCCCGATAGAGCTGTGTGCAGTAGCTGGAGATGGCTGCAGTGTCCTCTTCAAACACCCCCAGCAGAGAGCGTGTCTACATACAACACACATAATAAAACAGATGAAAATGAAGTCAGTGTTAATCATTTGACCAATCCATAAAACCCCAGTGAGTTACGGCCCCAAATGATCCCTTGTGTAACTGCCAAAAACCAAACCCACACCTATCTATGTAAACCCACACCTATTATCTGTCCACACAGTACAATGCAGTTCTCGAGGTGTGTCTCCACTGCACTTTTTGCCGTTAGCTAGCCAGCAAGCTCATCTGTCATTGTGAGGGAAAAAATAAATAAGATCTTAAATTTTGGTGCATTCCTGAAGGCTGGGTGGTTTAATGGTCTAATCCTACAAAATCATACAATGACAGGTGGCACTGCCAGTATTTGTTGTAATTACAGAGGTATCACAGTCCAGAGGCCTGTATCACAAAGAGAGATCAGCGTAGGTATATCACATTCTTGTTGTGCGATTATGTGATTATATTTCACCTCGATGTAAATCACATTTTGCTGCCTTACTCTCACTGTGTATGACAAATTACTCCAATCGTAGTTCTGATGATGTTGCTTGTAATTACAAAGTAATTGCAAAATATACAGGCTCACAGAGTGTTGATAACCTTTTTTGTGATAACAGTTATCCAGAATCACCAACGTTCACGGTCCGGTGAAGCCAGATAACCCAAAGAGAGACAGACTAAAAGTGGAAGTCGCTTCATGATACAGTCCCCTGATTTGCCAACAAATGAACTCAACTAAAGCATCCACACACATCTAGCCCTACATCTACAGATTGATCATATCGCACTCTGGCCACACCCCAATCAGTGATGTCACAGCAGGTGTTTTGCCCTGGATTTGCTGCAGGAAACAACATGACTGATTGGGCAGCTCTGCAGCTTTCACATAACATAAAGCAGCAGGATGACACTGCTGCATAACCTATATAACAGTTATCAGTGGAAGGAGGGGGAACAGCTAGCCAAGTGGCTAAGGAAGTACCCGTCTAACTATTAATTTAAGAGTTCATTCTGTGCAAACCGACACTGAATGGTGTGCCTCCGTTTGACATTTTGACGGAAACCTGAGCTGATCGGTAGAGGCGTCACATGTTGATGCCGATGCACAGCTGGCGTCTCCCGTTTAAAGCTGTCCGCTTGACAGCTCCGGTTAGCTGGGCCGTTAGCGGTTAGCATGCTGCTTAAACCTGGCATCTCTTGGCTGGTTGTTGGCAACCACTGAGCCTACAAAGACAGTTAGCCTAGCCGCACAAGTGGCTAATGTTAGCATGCTGGCTGAAGCCTCCAGGGAAGAGAGCTGTTACCTGCGGACTGTCCTCCAGCGTCTCCTCTATCGGCAGCTTCTCTATCCCGGGCATGGCTGCGGCTGGCGAGTTGGTAATCGGTGCGAATCGACGGACAAAATTCACAAATCAGTCCGACAACTCCCACTCAAGATTTCTTGGCTACACGAATTCACAACACCCCAAAACAGCTCCTCCCGGTTACGCATGTCCCGCCCACCAAAGTGATTTTGATTGGATAGAAAAAAACGTCCATGAATTTGATTGGGTTCTCGTTTAAAGGGGGAGAGGCGCCATTTTGGCTCTGACCAGGATCGCCCTTTCACTGTACTCGTGTACAACTCAGAGCCATAATGGCGGCCGTTCTCCTTAGTTTGCAGGTCAGAAAAAACCCGTTATTTATAGCTTATGTTTATTGATAAATTTGATATTGTGAAATGTTACTTCATCCTGCTTCTTTCACAGCAATTTATTGCAGGTCATTTTTATTTCATTCCAGCAGTTTTTATTTCAAAATGTCATTTTTCCAAAGTCTGTTATTATTTCACAGTGACATATTGCCACTTACATATCTTTTATTTGTATTTATTCATCTGATTATTTATCTCCTACTGTGTTTTTTTAAAAATTTGATATGAAACATTTTGGGTCTCCATAACTGTAAAGAGTCATTAGTTTTCTAAACCAGAAAAGCTTGCTTGTTAATTTATTTACTTATTTGTTTGTTCATTCATTAATTTATTGAGTCAGTGAACTCGCAGGTTACAGCAGCACAAGAGACAGGTTAAAGAGGTAGGAAAACAAAAATGATAAAATAAAATAAAAATTAAAGACATTCAAAAGCACACTCAACACTCAAAAGCAATATACATTATACATACATTATGCAAATATTTCTGTGAATGTATATGTGCAAAAATAATGAATCCAGTAGTGCAACTCCAAAATCCTTGAGGTAGAGCAGTGGCCTGTTATACTGATGTTGAAACAGGCAACTAGATATCCATAATATAATACAGGTAAAAGTATGTAATAAAAGTATTTCATTCTTCATAAAAACATATGAAAGAAAAANTATATATATATATATATATATATATATATATATATATATATATATATATGGAATAATAACAGCACCTCTTCTTTTAACATGAGAGAGAGAACATCATTTTATTCATTTAAAAATGACAATAAGCTTAAGTGTCTTCCTCTACACAGCCTCCTCCTCATTGGGGAGCGTCTGGGGGTAACGAGGGAACAAGTTCTCCGTCATGCTGTGGAATCCGTGCAGCACACAGCAGCTCACGCCGCTGCGGGACATCTCAATGCTAGAGGCACTGTACCACATACCAGCCTCCTCGTCGTAGCGCTCTACAGTTAACATAGTGGTGGAGCCGTTGTATCCTCCGACCACAAAGAGCTGGCCGTCCAACACCTCAATGCCAAAGTAGCTGCGGGCGTTGTACATGGATGGCACGGGGCTCCACCTGTTGGTCCGGGGGTTGTAGGCCTCAGCACTGCGCAGGTGGGAGGAACCACTAACAGTGCCGCCAACCTAGGAGAGAGAGAGGGTGGAATGAGAGTCCAATGTTTCAGTAGAGTAAGGAAACAGTTCAAAGTTAAGGAGTAAGCACATCCAGGCTAAAACTCTTAAATGTGGAGTCACAGGAAAGCTAGTAGAGAAGAACCCCCATTGTATATAGAGCATGCACACTAGAGTCCTTCTACAGCCTAGCTGGTTGAGTCAGCTGACTTCCTGTTAGCTTCCCGCACACATGAATGGCATAAAATAATTTAATGATACAACTCTTATAGACTTGCAAAATTTTGGGACCAAATTGCCCCAATTCTCATAATAAGAGGAGTCAATTTGGAGCATTGTCTGACGCTCAGAAACATTTTTTCACCGTTTTACAGCTGTTCCTTTTCTAATGATTGTGTATGGAAAAAAGGCTTTTTGGGCCAGTGTGTGTCACGTGATCCTGCAATACAGAGTGTGGCCACTTTGCCAAAATTGCCACAGAGCGCATCGCTATTCCTGGGGGCTTCTGTTGACCAACAGCAAACCGTCTTGACAGTGCTGACCTTTGAGGGAACGAAGAGCTGATTGGTCCAAAATAGAGGGAGCTCTGAGAGCTTTTTTAGCTGTGTCGCGCCATCCAATTTTATATGACTCTGCTCTGCCTGAGTATAAACTGCTCTACTAAAAAGTCATGGTCTGCAGACAGTTAGGAGACAGGAGCGATGGTATAAATTACTCTCTTGAATAAACTGTGTTCACTTGTTTTCCAGTTAGTGGCCGAGTTAGCTAGCTTGCTAACTGGCAGGGTTAACAATCTAGCAAACTACCATGCTACTGGTTAGCTCGCCTGCCACAATAGCTTGCGAAAAATAGTCAAACCAAACCTCCAGAAGTACTTATTAAGTGAAGACACACAAATTAATCTCACAGTGCCACTTTCTAGTCTAACTGGGGCTTCGTCCTTTTAAAAGGCGTTTCAATTTTACATTTGTTATTCCATTTACTAATGATCATCTTACAATTCATTTGTCTTCTGTTTACATTTACAACATTTTCCATTTTGTGATTGCGTTAAGATTTATATAACTTAAAGATCAATTTATTTATGGGTTATAATTAAATAGAGGCCATATCTTTATTAAATTAAAGATATGTTGACGTCTGGCAGGAAATATTTAGAGAGCTACTGGAGAGTTTCTGTATGATAGTCAAAGGAAAGTTTATGACATTAATACTCAGACTCCCTTGTGACCACTGTCAGACAAAACTCTTTATATGGTCACTGACCGATGGTCCTCCAGACACTACAGTCACCATTAACATGGTACATCCAAACCTACAACCAAGTGCCTCTATCAATGCCACAAACTTACTGCATAGATGTGGTCTCCATAGGCAGCGACCCCCAGGCCACTTCGGCTGCTTCTCATGGGGGCGATCATGGTCCACTGGTTGGTGTCCGGGTTGTAGCATTCAGCCGTGCAGAGGCTGCGACGCCCGTTGAAACCGCCGCAGATGTACACCTACAGACAGGCAAAATATATACTCGAAAATGTAATCTGCAACATACATTTTAGCTTGCAGGTCAGTAATGTGATAAAATAGTTTGAATTTGCTTAAATGTAAGGGATTTGGCTTTTCCCTTCATGGTTATATACCCTTAGAGGAACATGCCTTATTCACAGATTATCTTGAAAACAAAATGTACTATTACTCAGATATTGACATGTGAATTAAAGCAAGAGTAGACCAACATTTTGATGTAAAATACGTGTGTGTGGTGATACGTGTTTTGGTATTATCGTAGTTGAAAAAGTGGTTGAAAATTCATGTATCATTGAGTGTCACTGAAGATAATATTAACAGAATAATAACATAATTCAGTTAATTACTCGCAGCTTTAAATGTCTTTGTTTTGAACACTTATCTGCCAAAAACATGATTGTCAGGAACAAAGAAAAGGACATTTTTAATGCTAATGACAGTTTTTGAAGTCATTATATGTATTTTATTTCCATTCTGATGGTACATATTTTTCTTTTTCAGACAATCCCGGTGAAAATTAGTAATTAGTAAATTAGTAATTAATTAGCCTATTTATTCAAATTTTCAGTACATTGTACACATAGTGGGGGGCAGCGACCACTATGGCCACAAGTAATGATTACAAGATAATTGTAAATGCTGAAACATAGTGTTCTTTATTTTTCTTTTATTTAATTTACTTAAATTTGGTTCACCCAACTTTGTTTCCTCCTTTTTGTTGCTTCCCCCCGGGGTTGTAACATAACAGAAGCAATAAAATCAACAAAGTGACCCGGTAATGTGTTTTATAGAGCAATATCTATCTTAATTCTGTTTACATTAGTCACTACTGGTCATACCAGACTAAGTAAGGCTTTAGAAGCAAAACCTCTTGAGTGTATTGAACTGAGCAAACATGCATTTTGCAACCACTACCACGACTTCCGTGTCAAACGAAAATGACGTCGACAGGACATATACCTATATATCACTCGCTACTGACTGGTTAGGGCAAAACAAAAACAAAATAACCAACGTGAAGAAATTGGCTAACATGAAAATGATGTCAGACTGAATAAGGAAGTGAAAACAGCGTGGCAGTTAAGTCTGATTATCAGGCTTATAGTTTTATAGTTAAATTGACGGGCCCCCCACTCAGTCGTTGCTTGTTTTAGTCATCTCTGCTTCACTCACCTTGCCATTTAGAGTTGTGGCACTGGCCCCACACCTCTTTGCACGCATAGGTGCCATCATGATCCACTGGTCAGTCTCAGGCTTGTAGCACTCGACAGTGTTATAGTAAACTTGTCCACTGAAGCCTCCCATGGCATAAATGCACCCATTCTGCACAACAACGGTGACATGGCAGCGGCAGAAGTTCATGGGTGCCACCTGGTGCCACGTGCAGGTGACGAGGTCAAACCTTTGCACGGTATTCAAGTGAGTTTCATAGCTGCAGCCACCGATTAAGTACACAAAGTTGTTGAGGACAGCAGCGCCGTGATGAGCGCGCCAGATCTCATCGTTACTCAGAGTGACCCAGCAGTCAGCCCGGGCATCATACGCCTCGAGACAGGTCGCAGCAATGTTGCCATCTTTGCCTCCGGTGGCCAATAAAATGGCAGGAGGGAAGCGTGGGCGGTTCAGCAGGTTAGTGTAGACAGCTTTTGAGCGTCCATTGGCCCTAAAATCTATAAATGCCACCACTGCATCATTGATGATGGGCATACATTCGATGCTGTCCTTTACAATAGGGTTTTCGATCACGTCGTTTTGGAGGTAACCAGCGGACATCAAGCCCAGCCGCACCTGGACAAATATAAGAAGACGGCAGTTAGAAACAGTCTAATTAGATATCAATGTGATATTAACCTTATGTCTGTGTGATAAGTGCGGAGGTGGAGTCAGGATGTGATTAGCCTAGCTTAGCATAAAGACTGGAAGCAGGGGTAAATTGTTAGCCTGGCTCTGTCCAAAGTTCAAAACATCCAACCATCCACCCTGAACTAATCCCTAAGACACACAATCACACAATTTACACCTTTTCTCCTGAGAGAATAACGTTTTTAGTTGCATAGCCATAAGAGTTTGCTTCATTGTAAGTGTTTTCTGTAAAACTGTGACTCAATGCAGGCTATGTTAAGCTGACTACAGCTACAGTTGACTTATTGTTTAATTACCTTGGGTAACAGCACAGAGATGTGACCTCGTCTTTGGTCAGGAAGGTGGTTAATCCAGCGGAGGACAGCCTCAAACACTATGTTTTCTCGATTCACATTGAGGAGATCGTTCCCAATGACAGCAGCCAGCTGCTGCTCAGAGAGCTCCAGGAGCTCCTGTGAGACACAAGCTATCTCCTCAAAGTGGTGCAGGATGTAGAGGAAGACCTTGTCCCTCAGCTCGGGGCAGTGGTAGAAGTCCACCAGCCTCCAGATGCCGATGCAGTTCAGCAGGCACAGCTGGTCCTCCAGGAAGAAGCAGCAGGTCTGAACAATCCCGGAAACCAAGAACTGGTCTGCAGCTGCTAAAACCTCCACCACATTATCCTTTGTCAGGGGAACAGAGTGGGTGTAGGCATAATTGATGATGAGGTGCATCATCTCAGGTGACACCCCGGGGATAGTGTAGATC
The DNA here is from genome assembly GCA_002120245.1 of Maccullochella peelii. Taxonomy (NCBI): domain Eukaryota; kingdom Metazoa; phylum Chordata; class Actinopteri; order Centrarchiformes; family Percichthyidae; genus Maccullochella; species Maccullochella peelii. The sequence goes on along the minus strand of LKNJ01004997.1, from coordinate 4,138 downwards.
TGCTTCTTTGAAGTCGCCCAGGCACCGGTGAAGAGCGCGCTGTGGGAACAGGATTTAGAGGACATCAGGGTTTAAGTCAATTGTACGTAATTCTGTAATAGTCCCTGGAAATCCTGGCCTATTCTTCTGAGTTAGCTTGATTTGATTATTGATCATTTGACACAAGCCTGGATTTTTCAGTCCTTTAAAGCTGGCTTACAATTTATCTTGAGCTGTTGTTTATCCACATTGAAGCTGAAGCCTAATGATTCTCTTCTAAAGCGCAATCAGGCCAAATTTTCTACTTGAATACAACAAATGCAAAAATATAATCGGTAGATTGAAGTGAAATTTGCTGAGACCATTCATGCACCCGTGCAGATAATAATCTCATTTGATTTCAATGACCTCACGACGTTTACACTAGCACCACCAAACTTGACATTGTTAGCTCCTCTCTGGTTCGACTGAGCAAATGTGATAAAGTAACAGCTTCTCTGGAGAGTTTGATGTGCATTGATGCTGGCAAATAGGACAGTGGCATATCCTGATGCATCAACACATGTAAAAAAAAGACTATTTTGTATTGGTTTTCAAATGCAGTCCACACACTGTGACCAGCTTGTTTGAAGAGTTTGATGTTATTTATTATTCTATCTGCTGAGACAAACTACTCACCGAAAGTACAAGCTGCAGCTACAGAGGATGATCTTGTGGGCATCGAACTCAACGTCACCCACCTTGACCACCACATCACACAGTTTTCCCTCCAGACGGAGTTGAGTTGAGACTGCAGATGCCATGTCACTCATCCTTTTCTCCATTTCACGTCTGTTCAACGTGGTGGAAGATTCTCCTTGTTCACTCATTTTTTTTTGACACGTTGGTCAATGCTTTCTCTACTCTGTCGCTCCTTAGAGACTTCTTCAGACGTTTGGCTTCCACCAGATACTTGTAAAGCGTCAGAATTCCAAAACGACCAGATTCTAGAATGCTTCAGTATGACATCACAGAATATGGAACTGAAGGAACTGTTACACAAGAACAACTCATTTGCATAATACAACTTTGTATGTTTATTAGGTACACCTAGCTAAAACCAATGCAGTCTAATACAGCACTGCAATAAATCCAGGGTTGGAATGTAACTAAGTTTATTTACTAAGTACTTAAGTACAAATCTGAGGTATCTTTACTTTACTTGAGTATTTCTAATTCATGACACTTTATACTCCACTACATTTCAGAGGGAAATATTTTACTTTTTACTAGTTACTTTACAAATGAACTTTTAAAATATGATGCATTGTAAAATATTAAACTACCCAATACTATATAAGATTTGAGCTTAAACAATTGGTTGATTATCAAAAAAATAATCTGTGACTGTTTTGATCGCTGAGTCATTATTTAAGACATTTTCGCACCTTTACCAGCTGCAATATTAAAGTATAATTATAATCCAGTAGTATAATGTATATGATTCTGAAATGGGCCATTCTCCGTAATGAGTACTTTTACTTTGGGGACTTTAAGTATATTTCGATGCTAATAGCCTACTTTTTTACTTTTATGTATGTAAAATTTTTAATGCAGGACTTTTACTTGTAACAGAGTATTTCTACACTGTGATATGGATGCTTTTACTCACTAAAAGATCTGAGTACTTCTTTCACCACTGATTTAGACATGCATTGTAAGAGAAGAGTTAAGGAAGCGTTGTTACTAACTTTTGCCACAAGAGGGTGTGTAGCTCTAAACTTGGGCTCCTGTCAGGAGCACACAGTCAGTACTGGCTCCAGTGCAAACCAGTGGGTGAGGACACCTTACTACATCTACCTTTTTATAAAGTCAGTGCCTAAAAAACATTGACGTGCAGTCCACAGACACATGAATGGATTTCTGAAAGGAAAATAAATTAGTAATAAGTAAAACTTAAGAAGCATGGGAGAAACCTCAGAGATGATTTAAAGACAGACCACCCTGCACAAAATGAATTATACAGAACTACAAGCTTATTTACGAGTTTACTTATATACTGATATAGAGACTTTAACAGGGTTCTATAAACAGTCATAAAGGCATACATAGGGCAATCAAGTAAGATAACTGTGTGTATCAATACAAAAGTTGTATTTTTGTACAAAATACACAGGGTCTTTGTCATTATGATATTTCTAATAAAAACAACCCGATAGATTAACACATCTTCTATGTAGAGATCAAGGATAGACAGAATAATGATTATTATTTTGAACAATTTGTTTAAAAAACAATGCTATTTGTTTTAGACCATATATATGTTTTAGACGCACCGTGATAACAATAAATATAACAATAATCCATTTTTTAATACACAAGCATATGTATTTAATTTCTATATGGGTTTGCTTCTGATATGTTTGTCCTGTTCAATTGTTGGATAAGGATGTGGAGTAAAAAGTACAATATTTCATTATTACAATATTTTTTATTATGTTTTCAACACAAACACAGACACATCCAATAATACCAACAATACACAGCGGCCACAAGAACTAAACATCTGACTTAGATCAATGACATAAATATGTTGTGGAAGTTTAAATGGGAAAATATTTGTGTGTGTGTGTGTGTGTGTGTGTGTGTGTATGTAAGGAAACGCTCACACCGATTACAGTCGACAGTGATGCAACAAATAAATATCTGAGAGAAAGAAGGGGAAATAAATACTAATTTTAAAAAAGTTAATCAATCAACAAATAAATATCCCTCCTTATAACCCAAAAAATGTCAGTTTGCCAATTTTCCTTACTGAACTTCCCATTTTATATACAATATTTGTAAGTCTTTTATCAGTATATTTAAAGAAGGATGTCCAAGTCTTGAATAAATATGTGAAAATGATGATAATTATGTTTGTATTTGCTATCTTTTCATCCGTTTTTCCTCTCTCTTCCTGGCGGATATTGGCTTCCATACAGGCCATCCCTTTGAAGAAGTGAGGACCGGACACAAGGCTCTCACCTTCATGGTCTAAAACTCAAACTGGCCCCCACAACGATAGTGAACACCCACCCACAGACACCCACACACACCTCCTTGTCTCTCCTCTCAGAGCTGCTCAGACTTGAGGGAGGAATGGCGGCTCTTCGGAGTTTCTTCATCTCTCTCTCCAGTTTATTTCTGGTTTTATATTTCTCTTGTGGATCTACGACCTCAGGCAACAAAAGAGCGAACCAGGAGCGATGCGGGTTCAAGGTAAAACCCCAAATTATTACTTTTATCGTGTTGTTTTAACAGCGTGTAGTTAAAGTTGCTGCTGCTGCTGCGTCGTCTCAGCTCTCCAAAAAAAAGTTAAGTTTTCGGAGCTGGTCGGTTCCGTCGGTGTCCGTCACATTTGCTAGATGTTCAACCAGTTTGTGAAACTAACTTTAAGGTAACGTTAGCAGATGAAACGAACAACAAGTTTGAAGATACAGTTTTGTTCAAACAGTCGCGAGTCCGCCGTGTTTTTAAAGTCAGGTAGCATTCAGTCACGCTACCTTTCTTACCTGTCTGTCCGAGCTTTCAGCTCCTGTTCGGCCCATTTTTACATAACGTTAGAAGCCAAACTCTAATTTAAAAAGTGCCAATTTAAAGACCACTCGCTCTACTGTAAATCTGCAGACCTCAGAAAACGTAATTTAAACCGTTTCTGAATAAGTCAGGTGTCCTACTAAATTCGGTACACATGTAATCTACCATAGAGGACTCAATGTCTCAAAAAATCTGAATTTTATGACTGGTCCACACACTTTCCTGTCTCCCAAAAACGACATTTGGAAGAGACAGCATGTAACTATGGTAAACTTTACGAAAATACGGTTGATGTTGAGTACTGGACGTATTCTGAATTAAAAAGTGACACCCAAAGCTCTTGTTTATGTGATTTATTGGCTTTGGAAACATACATTTTCGAGATATCAACTTGTTCAAACTGTAATAAGCTAAGATAAAACCTTTACTTATCCCATGCATAGAAATTAAAGTTGTTAAAGTCTGACTAGTCACACTCCTGTCCCACCTGCCTTGTCTGTGGAGATCTAGACCTGCTTTAAACCAAACTCCTTAAAAAAAATGGTAATTAGAAGTTTCCCCCCATTGTAGCAAATCTTATTATCTTTAAAGTAAATTTTCT
>LKNJ01004996.1:0-43384 GCA_002120245.1 Maccullochella peelii | reverse complement strand
AGCTTTAAAAAAAATTATCGCGTTAAGATTTCCAGATTAATCGCAAGCGTTAACGCGTTAACGTTGACAGCCCTAGTTTTAAACAAATATCTTTGACACACATTTGAAAAGTTAAAGTTGTAATCCTCAAGATTTCAGTCGTTGCCGATTTGACAACACCCAGGAAGTGTGGTTTAATACAGTAAGCACTCCCTGAGCAGCTACTTTGTCAGAAATACAAGAGCAAGAGCAACTGGTGGATCTGTTTCCAGTACAATCAAGCAAACTCATGTTGCTTTAATAAATGGAAAAATGGCTGCATTTCAATAGCACTTTTATCCAAAGCGCTTTACAATTTGCCTCCCATTCACACACAGCGATAGCAGCGAGCTACCATGCAAGGTGGTGGCCTGACCATCGTTCAAGAGCAATTTGGGGTTTAGTGTCGATTAGTGGACGACCCGCTTGACCTACTAGGCGCCCCTACATGAAGACATTGGTCAATAATAACTGTCCACAACTGCAACCACGTTTGGATTTCATGCTGAACACGGCGTGAGTGGTTTTCCCACACAACAGCATGTGACCTTGCTCAGACATGCAGCCTGTCGCCTGCAGCTCTTCATTTAAACAGCTCACTGTTCAATTACTTCCTTGCAACAGGTACCAATTATCCCATGATGAAAACATGCAGAAAATGGCTATTTTTGGTTGACAATCGTGGTTAGTGCTAACCATGGTGTCAAACACATTGCGCTTCCTGTGGATGCTTCACAATAAAAGCCGCTCCGTGTTTCGCCAGTTGAGCGCTTTTAATATGAAGCAGTGACAGTGGGATGATCTGCTTGCATTAGCAGTAACACAATAATAATAATACAGCTCTGACGCAATGTTAAAAAAGTGAACAGTAAGCACTGAGGCTGTTATCAATTAGATATAGTTGCACTGGATTACATGCATGCATAATTTTCTTATGAATCCCTCATACTTAGATCCAGCACAGGGATGGTGAACTGCGCCACAATTTCTTGAGCTTGGAAAAATAAACTTTTTTACACTCAGCTCTCTTCATCTACATCAACACAACGATGTACCTTTAAGGATTTTGGCCAAGCAAATAATCTTTTACATCGAGAACACCAGTATGGTTTCTCTCCAGTGTGGCAACGCAGGTGTTGATTGTAACTACTTAAATGAGTGTATTTCTTACCACATTGTTCACATTGATATGGTTTCTCACCAGTGTGGGTACGCAGGTGTCTGTTATAATCACTAGACTCAGTAAATTGTTTTTCACAGTGGTCACACTGGTATGGCTTTTCTCCAGTGTGGACAAGCAGGTGTCTCTTGTAGTGACTTGGGCAACTGAAAGTCTTTCCACATTGTTCACACCAGTATGGCTTTTCTCCGGTGTGGACACGCAGGTGTCTCTTGTAATCACTTGAGAAACGAAAACTCTTCCCACATTGTTCACACCGGTGTGGCTTCTCTCCAGTGTGGACACGCAGGTGTGTCTTATAATTACTTAAGCGACTAAAACTCTTTTCACACTGACCACACTGGTATGGCTTCTCTCCAGTGTGGACATGCTGGTGGTCCTTGTAACTACTTAACAAACTGAAACTGTTTCCACATTGGTCACACTGGTATGGTTTCTCTCCAGTGTGGACACGCAGGTGTCTCTTGTAATGACATAAATAACTGAAACTCTTTTCACATTGATCACACTGGTATGGTTTCTCTCCAACGTGGCAACAAAGATGTGTCTTGTAAACATCTACGTGGCTGAAACTCTTTCCACATTGGCCACATTGGTATGGTGCAGTATGGTCACACAGGTGTTTTCTGTACAAACGCTGGTTGCTGAAATGTCTCCCACATTGGTTGCAGCAGTATGGTGTCTCTTCAGTGTGGGTATGAAGATGTAGTTTGTATGCATTTTGTTGGCTGAAACTGCAGCCACATTGTTCACAGTGGTAGTTTCTCTGCAGTACGAGTGAGTCCATGTCTTCTTAAGAGTACCAAACTATGTGAAACGCTTCTGACACTGATCCTGTCTGCGTCTGTCCACTTCAACTATGAAAAACAGAAAGAAATAAAGGTCAGCGTGTAGGAATTGACAAAATGCTGCCAGCAATTAAGTAGCCATACTACTAATTGTTGTTGTAAAATGCGTAGCATTGCTGGCTTCATCTGTCTGTTAAAGTGACGGCCTTTTGTCATTCAGATATAGATGACTTCTACATTAATGTTCCTTACAGCTTTATTCAGATATTCAATTCAATTCAGTTTTATTTATATAGCGCCATATCATAACAACGTTATCTCAGGGCACTTTGTCATAAAGAGCAGGTCTAGACCGACTCCTTATGTGTACAGAGACCCAACAATTCCCACCAAGAGCAAGCACAAGCAACAGCGGCAAGGAAAAACTCCCTTTTAACAGGCAGAAACCTCGAAGAACCAGACTCTGGGTGGGCGGTCATCTTCCTCGACCGGTTGGGTTGAGAGAGAGGGAAGAGAGAGAGCGAGAGAGCGAGAGAGCATGAGGAAAGCAATGTAAGTTGAAATGCCTGATACAATCTCTGAGTGCCGATGTGTCTGTGTGGGGGTGAGCCCTTCTTCCCCCTTCCTTTAGCAGCGATCAGAGCTGGATGACCTGTAGTAATTAATTTTACTTAGTTCATTTGCTATACCTATGGAGATACATGTGTAGTTAGATAATAAACCATTCATTTATAAAGAACTTGATTGCTATGTGGTTTGTGTGTATTAATTATTAAGGTCACCGTACATGAGCCAAGAGCTCTGTAGCAACCTTTAGACTGAGACTGAATTAATTGGCTCTCGTTTTCCCTTTTTCAAGGGTGGTGCCCCGAGGTGAATTTAATGTTAGTTAAATTCTGTTATTTAATATAAATATTGATTATTTCTGATAGCCGAAGTTGAGTGTCATAGCTCTACTTCAATTTGTATTAGTGGCCCATGTATTTGGTGCTGTTGTGTGAAACTAATACAGCTACACCAGAACTAAGTTTGGAACTGAGCTGAACTAAGAAGACGAAAGTTGATACTACAGATGATACAGACAGAGGCATCAGCAGGAAGAATGGCAACACTGTGGGATCCTGACACTCAGTATGTCTGCGTGTGCAGTAAGCATTTTGTCACTGGTCAGTCAAATATCCAAATGTCAGTTTTAGGCTAACTATATTGCTGTAAATTAAGCTAAAACATTTTGACAGTAAGCAACGTGTGTAGTGGAATGTGGCTAAATCAGAAAGCTATGCAGTATTATGTTTGCAAGTGCCTTAGCTAACTACAGTAGCTTAGCTTGAGAAGGGACACTGAGAAAGACAGGGCTAACACTGTGGCAGGCTAGCATAACACATCCAGAGCTAGCAGAATGTGAAATGTAAAATGTTCTTGAGTTGAGCTCCTGTGGCTCCTCAGGTCCTCGGACTATTGGGACGAAAAGAGCCAATGGTTTGAACACAACCGAGGGAAAAGGTTAACTCCGCGTTTCGCTCCAACTAGTAACGTTAAGTTAACACGAAGTCGAACGTAAATTTCCTAACGCTACCCTCGTAACACAGCAGCAGCCCAGCTTAACACATTCAAGCTAACACAAAGTTAGCAGCAAGATGCTGGAAGGAAAGTGCTGCATTTATACAGTTGGAGCACCATGTGTGCTATCATGAAATAGCTCAGACACAGACAAACAAAAACACAGAGCAGCAGATAGTATTACCTTTATACTCTTCTCTATTCTCTCCTCAACTTCCAGCTTCTTCCTCTTCTTCCTCCTCTTCTTCTTCTTCGCTACAAATCGAGGGTCACGTGACAGACGAAAACAGCCGAAGCCTTTTTTTTCCTCCAAACAAATCTTTATTTACAATTAAGTTCAACGTTCGGCATATAGGCTACAAGTTTTTTTTAAAACAAATACTAAGCAGAATCTATAAAAAAATCTAACTAAGTGAAACAACTGAATCTTGACCTGAAGTATTACATTCATGAGGCACAGATGATAAATAATGTAACACACACATTAGAATAAAATGTCGTAATTTCTTAATAGTAATAGAAAAAACAAGGAGTTATTTCAGATTGTATTTAGTAAAGCATCACGTTTTAGAGCTTGGGGATTGTTTAAGGCAGGGTCAGGATTTACAGGTCCATATAGAGTGTTTCTACTTTGTCCAACAGGTTGTTCGACGTCTCACACAGCAGAAGTATCGGCTTTATTGGTTTCCTTAGATTTATATTTTTATGGTTTCTGTGGTTAACTTATATTGCATGATTTTATATATTGTGTTTAATGGATTTGCTATTGCTGCTTAGGTTTATTTGCATGCTTTAAGTTTGAAATGTACTGTTGCTTAATGTTGTAATGCATATTTACTTCCTGCCGCTGGGCATGTGACCAGATTACCACCAAATACTTGCACCTGGCTGAGTGCTTAACTTTTGATAGACATTGCTTTAAACCAATTGGACAAGAGGACTCATCTCTGGTGGGGATGAGTCCGCCTACAGGTGGGAGATTGACCTTCTGGTGGCCTGGAGTGGTCAGAACAACTTGGAGCTCAAGCTCTAAAGACAATGGAGTTAGTAGTGGATTTCAGTTGTTGCAGTTGCTTTCCACCGACTACCACCCAGGGCATGATGGTAAACGCCTGGCTGTCACCTGATCAAAGAGCTGATGTGGTCTTAGTTTTGATCACAAACACTACGCTTTGTAGAAAATCCATAGCTATCCAAACGTGGTCTGCAAACTACAGGTAGCCTACAGATGGATCTTACAGGATGTAAATATTTCTGTGACTTCCTGTATATTCTTTGAAGGCTGCTGGAAACTCTGCAGCTTTTTGTCAGCGCCCCCTGCTGCTGCCACCTGATCTCGTCCACTTTCCAGGCGAGGCGCAGTTAATTTCGAACCAGCCCATTCACTCCGCCAAGAACGTGATTGGCTACAATCTGCCATCTCTCCAGGACCTGCTCGCCTCAGTCCTGGAGGCGTGAAGGTCCACATTGTATTTGTTATCCTTAAAGAGTTTTGTAATAAATTATCCTTTTAATCACCTTTTGGTCTCTGGCTCCTGGTTGCTCAGTGTCGCTCTCTACTCGATTCAAAGAACCCTTAAGATCCAAACCCACCTTTCCCCTTATAAATGCCCGCTGTGCTAGCTGCACAGGGCTAATATGTAGCTTCAGCTCGCCCCACTGTTTTAATGCTCGATGAAGACAGCAATTAATTCTTTGGATCCTCCTTTTCTTCCCCTAACTGGTACTTAACCTCTTCCTTTGCTTCACCCTGCAAATCATCATACAAAAAAAGAGCTTGGTCACTGAAAGACAAATAATGGGTAATGGATGTATACAAGTCTGGACCCCCTCAGTCCACTTAGCAAACTTAGACAATAGACCAGTCCTACCTCTAAACGTAGGACACTCTGGGGATATAAACCAGTCTTTCCATTGAAAACTTTTTTCCAATTTTGGTCCACCGAAAACCTTACTGTATGATCCTGGTGCTTTCAATGGTAGCTTTTGAGAGACAGGTACTGTAAGAGGAAACCAGAACCTTAATGGTGCTTAATGCTGGGGTTTGGTATTACTCAAACCTCTGTATTTAAGAAATTCACTGCTGCCTGCCCTCCCGTTGTCCTCATGTCCTCCCTCATGTCCCCACCCTTTCCCTCTACACCAACCACCAGCCTGGAATGATCGGATACATGTTACATATTCTTTGTGGACTGATTGATCAGTCACTAGCGCATTTACAGCATATTTATTTCAGTGAAAGGGCATTTTTACACCACCTAATCTAACTAAGCTAAAACAAACTATTGGGGGGCAAATGTGTGAAATCTTGCTTATTGAAAGGGAAGGTAGACCTAGATATAACACAGTGCTGCTGGATATAGTCAGTCTCTTCTACTGTTGGCCTTTGGGCAGTAGTTCAGGGTTTGAGAGTTTTTCCGAAAGGCATCTTTATGCACCTGCATTCTAAGCAAAATTGAATGTAGTGTGTGGTCTCAGATAACCACCATAGCTATTTACCTGCACACTTTAGATGCCAAAATAAAAAATAAAAAATATTGGTAAGTTACTGGTTATCCTGGTATTTAAGATCTGGTAGCAGATAATATGAGACTAGCTAATATCCTCCCTGGAGATGTGTTAGGTGATTCAAATTTCTCTCTCATCTCCTTTTCGTGTAAGTTCTGGCTCTATCCCTCTTCTATCTCTCGAGTCTGTCTTCCTGTCTGAAGTTTAGTCTCAGCTGCTGCTGGGGTGGGGGGTTATTTTGAGAAGTGGACAAAGAGGAATGAGATGGTTGGCATACCAGCGGGGACACACACCATGCACCCATCCGGCAACAGATGCATGCCCCTCATCCACATACTTGCTGGATGAGGGGCATGCTTATTATTATGATATGTTCAGTTTACGTCACGTCTGCACTCCTGCTTGATACATGAATACAGCTAAGGGAGGGGACTGACATGAAGTAAGAGTGCCATCAGGACTTTTAAGCAAAAGTGACCACTTGGGCACTTATTTCAGACATGAGAACAAGTCAAATTGCCATCAGATTAATGTAAAGGGGTGCATGTCAGAAAGGGGGATAATATTCACTGTCCTTTTAACTCTGTTTAGATCTCCACCAACTGCTACAAAAATATGTGGCTTTTTAGCTGATAAATTGTGCAGTTGGTTTATCAAAGCATTTGTCTGATGTGGCTAAAGACAAGGTCAATAAGAACGGTGAGACCGAACCAAAACAGTAAAGGTGCACGCCACAATTTCAAATTCAAATCCAAATCCGTGAGCTAAAAGACTCTGAACGCTGTGTGGAGCTGAGGGAAACTGCAGAGGCGAGTGACAATTCTCTGTGGTTTGTCATCATGGTTGACCCTTTTCACATCATTTGATCCATTATTTATATAAAAGTATTGATTAGTGCCGCTATAATAAATAACTCAGTTTATTGTCTGATATATTATCATATTATCAATTAATAAAAATAGCTGGATTTAGAGTCAGAATGATATCCAAAATCAACTCAATTTCTTTTTGAACATTTTCTTCAAATAACCAAGTCACAATCCTTTCAACAGATTATTATATTCTCACATAATAAGAAAAGTTTATAATTTAATTTTACAATTATAATATATTGAGTATTAGATATTATATTAGAGTGTGAAAGGAGGGTGTGATTTGGAAGGCAGGAAATAAAGGCTCAAACTTGCCTCAGCTGCCGGACATCTGGTTCAATAATACATTCCCTCAGTACAAATGTGTTTACTGTTAGATCTTTCTATCATACACCACTGGAAATACTCTGCTGTTTTTCTGATTCATTATCATGGGATATTCATAGCTGGGTCTTAGACGATCTCAAAACAGGATGTGGTGTTGAACTACCAGATCATTCAAACATATGTGACATTTCCATACCTGAGTCACACTGTGGGATTCACACAAAGGCTTAAATGAATGGGGGTGATGGATGATTAGAGCAAAGTCACACAATGAGAAACAGAAGGAGAAAGATAAACTAAGAAAGTAAGGTAGAGAGAATGTTCATATAACATTTGCTTCTCAGCAAATCATGCATTCATAACCATAACAAGGACGCATCGAAATAACGAGTACCAGCCAATCACAGCACAGTAGGGTGGGACTTGCCCTGCACACAGCTAGCATCCAATCACAAGAACATGTCGAGATAAGAACAGAGCCATGCTCCCAAATATAACCTACTGCAGATGGAAAGAAAAGTTTTCTTTGACTAAAGTGGTCCTGACTGAACTGACATCGCTTTAAAATGACGGCTCCAAAGCACGGACGTCTCATTTTGTTAAATGCCTGCAGGGACTAAGGCGCGAGGAGTGGAGGCGAGGAAAGGAATCGAGGATGTTCAAACTGAGAAATGAGAAGAGGGGTATAAGAACTGGATACTGCACTCAAAGATGGAGCCCATTCACGTGTTGTGCAGCCCACTGCACATGCACATTACTGTTTCACCCGCTGGCCTGTAGACTTTACATTCATAGATACATAAGGATGATGTTACGCACATACAACTTGCTTTCCTAGGCTCTGGGAAAGCTTTACAAAAAAAAAAATATGTACAAAGAATAGTAACTGATCTTGTTTGCAGTTGGAGGTGTCCTGTCAATAGTTTTACAGACATCTGTCTTATAATGGTGGTCTATGGGGAAAAATGTTTTTGGGCCGCAAGGGATTTTTTAGTGGCAGGACCATGAGTGTCTTACTACATCCATGGGAAAAGCATGTGGAAAATGTGATGGAAATATGACGTTTCTGTTTGTTTCAAGTATTCATTTGAGGAAGGTTACAGTCTCCTCGTTGCTCCACACAGATCTGATGTTTTTGTCTGCTGTCGTTTTGTTTTTTTTGTCTCTTCAGTGACAAGGGATGTTTAAGTCACGCTTCGTGTATGCTCATGGTTCATTCCTCTACTTCCATGGCACATTATCGCATTTTGTTTTTATCGATACACCAACCTGAACACGTCAGCCAAGCGTAAACTTTTTTTCAAATTTCTGGTGTTTCTTCATGCACAGACTAAAAATGTGCATGTGGATGGAAAGGCACTTAATGATATAACATTGAATTAGTAATGTAATAATTCTGGAAGTTTGAATTAGAGACTAATACTTCAGTGTGAAAATAGGAATTTTAAATAAGTAGACCTTGAAAACCCACACTGTGTTGCTGTGTTGTCATCTTATTTGTTTAGAAGGGGCACTCTAATTTCACAGTTCCGTGTTGTGCTTGCATAAAGAAACAGATTAGTAATAATTTGTCAAAATGATTGCAGCACTGGATCACACTGGATGCTACACTTCATTGTGTTTTTCATTAGACCCATCCTGCCTGGTAAACGCCTATGTTTTCAAGCCCCCTATTTAAAATGTAGGCTTTCCCTTTTGTTATTTGCCATTTTATTTAAACCCCTTGATATTATACAACCGTTTTCAAAGCCTAAGTACTCCCCATGATGAATAAAGCGATTGTCATGTGTAAAGTGTCCCTTTAACCAGAAAAGGCCTATGTTTTACTCGACCAATTTTGTCATGATCTGGACTCTTTGTATTATGAGTTGGACTCTTTGTGTTATTATGTGGATTCTTCGGTTGTTCCTGTTGTATTTTGAAGTTTTGGTCGGTCTTGTTTCCTGTGTTATTTTGGTTGTCTTGTCTCGTGTTTCCTGTGTCCCTGCCCTGGTGTCATTATCCTTGAGTCTCTTCACTTGTTTCTCGTTTTGCCTCGTTTTTCCACCTGCCTCTGATTCCCTCATTTGCTCCCTCCTATTTATATTAGTCCTTGTCCTTCGTTCCCTGTCGTGTCATTGACTAAAGTCAGCTGTTAGGTGTTCAGTGTGTCTCCATGTTCCCTGTCTTCAGTACTCTGAGTTCTGTGAGTTTTTCATGTTCCTGTGTTTTTTGTGTCCACTTGCTGGTCTACCTTTATTGGCCTTACCTGTGTTCACTTGCTGGTCTACCTGCCAGCAAGACCAAGTAAGGATTAATCAACCTTTTGAATGGCTCCCGCTCCCATGTTTGTCTGCTTTTGGGTCCTTCTCCTACGCCTGCTGAACCCTTAGCCTGACAAATTTAAAATTCTTCCTGCAGTTGGATGGAGTTACTCACTGTATCTATGATCCAACAGGTCCTTTGCCATCTGCTAATGATAACAAAGAAAGAACACAGACATGAGCATCATTGTTGAAACATGCAGTTTTAATAACCGAATAATGGCATGTGTCCACCTCAAATAGTTGGATTTTTGGCATCAACTGATGGATGACCTGAATAGACCAAACTATTATTCAAGAAACCACTAGGTGGCAACAAATCACCATTTGGGTTCCCAAGCTTTTTATTCAGGCCCAATAATAGCTTCTCATCCTCTACACGCTAAACTTAGAATATTTAGAAATATTTGATGTAGTAATGTAGAAATTTCAACATGCTGTTTGTCACATTATTTCTCTTCTTTGGCAGATTGCCTTTTGTAGTAATCTTTTTTTAAATTGGTATCTTTAAGTCTAGACCCTATATTTATTATCACAATACTATAATTTGTGATCCACTCTCTTGCTAAGCGTGTGCAGCAACATTATGTATGCTGTGCTGTCTTGTAAAAGTTTTACTGACTGTATACAAGTGTAAACCTGTATTATTTGTCAGTATTCAATTTTACATTTTTGGCTGCTTATACAAGTATGTCTTCATGAATTTCAGACGAACCAAAAAGTTACAGAAAGATTTTAAGAGAACCATGAGAAAAGCTTAATGATTCAAGGACATTGCAGCATGAGTGAAATAAAATTCTTATTTTGTTAATTGGATGTTTTTGTGCACATGAAAAGATGTTATCTCAGGGCACTTTTCATACAGAGCAGGTCTAGACCGATGTTTCCGACTGCTTTCCTGTAGTTGTGACGTCAAGACTATCATCGGCATGGGAATAGATATAGCAATGCTTGTTAACCAATTCACATAATTTTTTAACACCATCCATTTACTCATGCGTGCCTAGCTTTCATGTTATCCCTCTTTTACCATGCGCACTGTAAAACATCAGCACACACTAATAAAATGGGTTTATTAGATTGTGTTCGGTTGTTGGCCCGGGTTCCTTTTTCATTATTTGCCCTTCACACAAACCACCTTTGCCACTGAAAAATCCACCCCTCTCCTCAGCAGTTATAATTGGTTTGCTGGCAAACATAGACCTGTATATGATCAGAACATTTTGATTTATTTGGCACTTTGTTTAATCTTTTGGTTGAGAACTGTAGAGTGACATTGCTCTGTTAGGAATGTGCACATAAAGGACAAAGCAGTTACATGTGCTGGAGATATTGTGTCACATTGTATTTAAAGTTAAGTTTCCAGGGGCAAAGGCACAGCCAGGAGGTACCCTTCCTTTGCGGGGCAGGATCTAGGATCAGGCTATTTGTTTATAGTTAAAGTGATGGCCTTTGGTCATTCAGCCTTTTATTTAGACATGACGGGACATTTATGGAAAGAGAAACATCATGTGATATTTGGGACCTAGTACATGAGGGAGCAAAGAGAGAGAGGGAGAACAGTGGTGAGTCAAAAATGCTATGATAGCATGGAACAACAGTGTTTTCTGTTCTTTCACCGGCTGCATCACTGATGGATTATAACACTTATTTTGTTGTTTAAGCCTTAATTAATGACCATTGTAAGCGTGAGGGACGCTCGCCCCTCTATTCACAGTGAAACCACTCATTTCATTTTTGAATGAGTTTCAACCTTTAAAAAGGCATTAGAGAGCCAACTGTGCTGCCTGTTTTATAATATCTCGGTGCAAAAGCACTGAATGACAGAAGGTTAAGTTGGGTTAAGTTTATTTGTATTATCTCACATGCTGTATGTAAAGGGATTTGCTGGATATTCATTTATTCACTGAAAGGGGGTTGAACGAAACGATTTTCATTCAGTAATTAATTCCAATGAAGCTCAGCCCTTCCTGTGCAGATGTTTAAATATAAACTTTCTAGTGGTTCAAAGGGTACTATGCCTCCCTTCTCGCTAGGCTTTTATTGTGAATCCACGACCTATCATCATTGGGTTGCATTATTGTAAATTATGGGTCTTTCTGTGAAAGGGGCACCTCGTTTTACGTGTCTCCACAATTCATATTCATCCTGACTCTTTGTGGATGTCAGCAAGCAGGCCAGCCTCTACTAACCCACAGCCCTGGCAATCACGCTTAAAAGCGTTCAGCAAAGATTTGACTCCCCACAGGCAGCAAAGGACTTTGCATTAACTAGATGGGCAGACATACTCAGACAAGGTGATGCAGCCAGTGGTTCTTCAGCGGTTGACTGTTCTTGATGGATGTTACATTGCGACTATGAGGTTGGGCTATATACACTTGAGAACTACACTGGCCTTATTTTCAATGAAGATTGTTATGGACAGGCAAGGTATGACCTTATACTAACCCTAACTCTGAGATGCTCATTGGTCTAAAGCTCAAAGGAAGAGGGCAGAAAGAAAATGGATTAATCAATTAAATACTAACGGTATGAACGGTAGAATGTTGTTGGTAGAGCCTACTCATTAAGTCATTCATTGACATTACATCTATTTCAGTATCAGGTCCAGTATTCCTATTTCTTTCATTTGTGTAGTATTTTTCTTGTGTCTTGAACATGTTCCCTCTATTATATTTCATCAGCAGCAGCCCTAGTGGTTTAATAACCTACCCACTTTATTCTTATCCTAATCCTAACAGGTGTGCCTGAACCTAAAGTCAGTGTAAGGCATAAATCCTAGACATTAAACCTAATGAATAACCTTAACCAGTGTTCTTATCCTAATACTAACCACATGTCTCATATGCCTAACCCTAACCAGAGTGGCCCCGCTGACACACTTCTACCTGTTTACTAATATACCACTTACCTGGCCCATTGGTCTCTCCTTTTACTTACCTTTTTTCCGTATTTACTTACCTTTTCCATGAGCCTGCTGATGTCGCTGTGTGGGATGGTGATCCGGCCTCCTGGTCTCTTCCCCCTGCTGTCACCGCCTGACCTGTGAGAAACATTTTTGACAATTAGAGTTTAATTAATACGTTTAAAATCAGTAACAGGATGGCTTGAGTACTGTATTGTATTCTGTCCCCTTCCCAAGAGACTCACCTGGTTTAAGACAAAATCAGGTGTTTATTTACCTGCGTTATTGTTTTCCTCCTTACGTGTACTTTTGTTTCTGATTAGGTCTTTGGAATTCCTCTGCCCACCTAATGCCCCAGTACTGAAATCCCATCTTGGGATAGACCACACTTTTTAGGTTTGGCCACTAGATGGAGCCTAAGGACTGCATCTGGCCCAGCATTCCTTTCACTTCATTATTTGTCCTTAATCCTGTTTGCTCATCTCCTCTTTATTTATTTCTAGTTTATTGAGCTGTACACTTCTCCTTGTATCTCCTCCATATGGCAGTACCTGACATCTAGTAGCCTGAGCCAGAGCCTTACAAATGCCTCTAGCATTTGCAGTCCCCTATCCCTTTACCCTAACCTTAACCCTGTGGGCTTATTGCCTAAACCCAACTGTCTCCATTTTGATCCAACATCCGTGGCTATTTCTCTCTCTCTCTCTCTCTCTCTCTCTCCTACGTGATGGCACACAGAGTATGGGGAACCCTGAGTGACATTCCCAGCCCGTGCCTTTCCTTTGGCTCTCCATTCCAAACCGTGTAGTTGTTGGACAAAAAGGGGAGAGTGATATTTTACTATTTTACTAACCCCTAACCCTAAAAATGTGATTATCTACCTCATCTTTATTAAATTTTGAAGTTATATTTTTCATTTTTCTATTTTCCATATTCCATCCATCCATCCATTATCTATACCGCTTATCCTCAGAGGCTCGCGGGGGCGCTGGAGCCTATCCCAGCTGACCTTCGGGCGAGAGGTGGGGTACACCCTGGACTGGTCGCCAGTCTATTTTCCATATTATCAAAATAATTTATTTTGTTCCCTCTCCTTCGTTTCCTTTTTTCTTAATTGATTATTATTATTTTATGAGGGCTCAGATCATTGGGAACTGTTTCCTGTACCAAAAAGAGCACCAAGATTAAGACCTGTGCCAACACAATTTCATGACTCTCGATTATAGACGTGATTATAGTCCCCTAACCTAACCTAACCCTAATCATGTAATAATTGATCTGCCCATTACAGAATCAGACTTAATCTTATCAAAAGTTGCATTTGCTGCACTCTGTAATGTAGAGCTGACCTCCTGAACATGACTTGACACCTAGTGAATGCTTCTCCACCCCTGGCCCAGGCGAACTTTCCTCTTTCTTTTCCTCTTAAAAAGAGGAATGAACCAAAGTGTTTTTTAAATAGCATTACAAGTGACTAATGACTGAAACATGCTAAAAGCCATTGCAGGAGAGATTTTCTCGGCAAGACAAATGGATTTTCAGCAGAATAATTACCTTAATTAACAAATTTGCATGCATATTCATCAAGCCATTGAAGTCGCTCCAGCAGCAGCTTGATGAACACTGCTGTAATAAGGATCTCATTTACATCTTGCCATCCACAGCCATTTGTAGATGAAGATGGGATAAACTGGAAAAAAGAGAGAGAAAGAGAAATGTAAGTGAGAAACTGCTTAGCCAGTGTCTATGTTCATGGATTTTCTTGAAAATACAGAAATATTTTGTTAAAAGATTATGTAGGTGATGCTGGCTCCCTAACCCCTGATGCCAACTTGGTCTCAGGGTTACATGATGGCAACTCAGGATCCCCCTCTGTCTCAATCCCACACTCACATACTCACACTATGTGTTAAGGTTAGACATAATTGGAGCCCATATTTTTAGAAATGAGATATCTTCCAGTAAGCGTTGTCTGATAAGAATCCTCACTGATCCTTCATATCAACATTCTGGTAAACCTGCAGGGCATTTAAATTTATTTGCAGTCATGTCAAACATGATCTCATATGTAATGTACGTATTATGGGAATGTAAATGCCATGTTTTTGTCTCTCTTTGTGAAAGATTGTAGATCATGTGGATTCAACCATTGTGACTTTTTAAAAACCCATCATCTGCAATACAAAAAACACATTGGAAAATCATATATTTTTAAATTTGTTAAATATATGTGCTTTTATTTCCTCATGCTTTGATTAGCTTTAGCACCCTCGCACACCACCCTATAATAAGGCCAGGAAGTTTGTTTCACTTGACACATTCGTGCTACGTAAAAAAGTATTTTATGACTCATTTATACATAACCAACATTTTCAACACATGCTCAAAGACTCATCACCATCTTGGGTGCATTTAATTATGGTATTGCTGTTGATTTCAGGAACCATTCAGCTCAATCCAGGCCTCAAACCAATGTGATAGCTGCTTATGCCTTGAGATCTGCAAAATATAACAGGACTTGCCCTGTGGGCCCACCACCCGCAGGGATAGGCATTGGGTTTGTGTGCATTGCCAGCCAGGTGGCAGGCAAAGGCAGGGACCTAGGCGTTCTGACCCCCGGCATCGCAGAATGATTCTGGTGACATGGAATGTCACGTCTCTGGCAGGGAAGGGACCAGAGCTAGTGCGGGAGGTGGAGCAGTACCAACTAGATATAGTTGGGCTCACCTCTATGTAACGCACTGGGTCTGGAACCAAAATCCTGGGTAGGGGATGGACTCTCTCCACTTCCGGAGTTGCCCAGGGAAAGAGGTGTTGGGCGGGTGTGGGGATCCTTATGAGCCCCCGGCTCCAGAGAACGAGAGTGTCGCCTTTCTGCGACTGCGAGTCACTGAGAGGAAGGCTCTGACTGTTGTTTGTGCCTATGCACCAAACAGAGAGGAGAGGAGAGAGAGAGGCGCAGAGCTGTCACAGAACTGATCACCACCGTTATCCCCATATTTAAACGACATCAAACAATATTGAAATAAAGGTTTCCTTATGTAAAAAAAAAAAAGAAATCAAATGGCCCTTTTATAACATTCCTCTGTTCGTTGCTTGGCTTCCTACTGCACCTACCCAATGCATGTTTCATGTTCCTAGGGTTGCTGTACTGTACCTCTCCTTTTCTCCTCCTCACTCACAGATGCCACCTGGTGGTTGTTTGAGTACCCAACAACTCATGGGTGTTAAAATGCAAATAAGTTCCCCCCTGCTGGTAATGATGCCAAAGGGGCCATTACTGTTTCTGGGGCACAGTGGCAAAAAGAAATTAGAGACAACTGGGGTCTTGTTGACATGCCTCTGACCAAGTGACCTGTCACTCAGATGAAATTAGCCAAGATACCATTTTTCCCTGTGTGTCCTCAGTTAGGAATTCTCAACCTTTTTGGATGTGGGGACCACAAGCTGGACCACAGAGTGGTCACACCGACCGGTGACGGTATGGGGGGCTGTAACTAGACTATGTATCTTGGCCACTATGGCTTAACTGTTGTTTCAGAACAATGGATATCGCCGCTGTTGTTTGAGAACCAGTGCTGTTTGTTGTGTGTAGGCGACAGGGAAGTGAAGGGACAGTCAACGAGAGAGAGAGAGAGGTCTGCTGTGCTGGCTCTCTGTATATACACTTATCTTGTGCGCACAAATTAACCAAAACGTGCTAACGAATTGTATCTTGTGCGCACGCAATAGCATTTGGGTAGAAACTAGGTGGAAACCCGCAAAAAAAACTCAGATCTCAAAGTTATTGGTTATTTGGTTCCAGTTATTGATGACAACTTAAAATATCTACAACACAAGTCTCAGGACTTTATTTTCCATTTTTTCCCCTTAACTCTGTCCTCGCAGCCCCGCCCCAATAAATAAATTGGATCTACATGAATCACACAGATGATCTATTTTGGTTTCAAAACTGCCATTTTGGGACCATCTCCTCGCAGTCCTAGTAGTCACACACTGCCATTGGACTAGAGACTTAGACAGGAGCAGAAGGTGGATCAGGTTGTGTGCCTCCTTAACATTGGCATACAGCAGGTCCAGTGTCTTTTTTCTCCTGGTTGGACAGTACACAAACTGCTTGAATTTTGGGCAGTCGCAGCCAGAGTGACGTGGTTATAGTCATTGGATATTGTAATGAAGGCATTCAGGTGCTGCGTCTCGTGAGTATATGATGTCAATCACGAGTGGCGCGTTGGCTGTGGGAAGAACATAAACAACCAGGACGATGGCATGGGAAAACTTGCTTGGCAAATAATACGCAGGCTCAAGGCAAGCAGTTCAATGTCTGGCTACATACATATTCTTTAACCGTGATATGAACAGGATTGCACTATTTGTTAATGAGAAGAGCAAGTACCCCACTCTTGCCACTCTCCCTGCAATTCCTATCCACCCTACAGTCTAGAAGCAGTCTACTGACATGTTAGATAGAGATGTCTTTGCGTAGCCATGTCTCCGTAGAACACAACACACTGCTCTCACGATACTCTCTCTAAATCCACACCAGGGCTGCTAGCTCGTTCATCTTGTTAGCCAGTGATCTCACATTTCCCATCGTGATGGAAGGCAGATACAGCTTGCATCTCATTTTCTTCGCCCGGCGTTTCACTCCTGCCCTACATCCCGTGTAGTTATTTTTTTTCATTTTTGGTTTCCCGTATGCAGCTGAATGCCAGATTGCCTACAGACCACAAAAGACGCATGCCCTCTACTGTGCCTAAAATATACCCAAGCCCTACTTGAAGTTTACTGACTTTTTTGGCAGTTTCCAAACAGCTTCAGGTTCATTACCACCAACCTCTGGACTGGAGTAGGGCTGACCCTGAGGCTACATCCATGCATCCATCTACGTTTACACCTAGCGTCCACACTACTCTGGCATTTTATAACCCCTAAAACGGGTTATACTGACCCTGTTTTAGTTTGAAAACTCTGGGATTGTGTTTTAGTGAAGACAGGCAAAAACAGAGGCGTTCTAAAACTGATGACGCAGACACCCAAGTTCGCTTTCTGATTGGGTCTTATCAGCCACGATGTGTCCTTCCCTGATTCGTCAGGCCCCTATCACGTCCCAAACAACATCAGCCTTGACTACCAGCGGTTAATTCAACATTAATAACGAATTACAACACTTACTTTCAGTAACAGTTCCACCTGGTCGTCGGTCCAAGCAGAGAAATCTCTGCTCTTACTTTTCTCCATTGCTGTTCTTCAGTCGTAGTATTTTCTGCAACTAAACAACAAACCGCAGACAGTCTGCTTCCTGTTTACACCAGCACGCGCATGCCCAGTGCATGTGAATGGTCACGTGATATACGTTTCCAGGTGTGTAGTATTGACAGAGTTTATTTCTGAAACAGTGATAAAACACTTGTGTGTACGGAGATTGTTTTCGTTTTAAAACAAAAACATAGTAATGTGGATGTAGCCTGAGTTGCATGTAGCCTGGGAAAACCAAGACAGGCCACACCCATTGATTGTGCCCTCTGCAGGAGTGCAGGGCGGCGAGCCACAGAGGAATTATATTACGCCTATGTGTTATCCAGAGGGTGAGTGATGGAGCCCAGTGCCATCTGTGCTGCTTTTCATTTACATCCCCAACAACCACCTGCCTGTTTACTCCACTCACTGTTTTATCTTTTCACCATTCTCCATCTTTCTTTTTCTCTTTATTTGGCACCATATAAACAAATCTTCCATGTGATTTTAAATGCTTTAGTTTGCTTAAAAAACTTGAGACTATGTACAGTTCTGCATTTGGGACTCAGTACACATAAAGTTTGATAAGTTAAGTCAAACAAAGCCAAGTTGTGTGTCACTGCATCCATCAAATCAATTTGTGTCCTTGAGGCATTATTTCTGACTGGCAGAAGTACCCTCAACCATGTAATTCTTCCCCAAATCTGCCAATAATGCTCAACTTCTGCACTGAAAATGCACAGAAACATACACTTCACACACACACACCCTGATACCCCTCTTCCAGCCACATGAGACGATACAGAGACTTTCTTTTCAGTTAGTCACAAAGAGACAAACACATACACATCCTCCCAAATGCACGCATAGATGCCACCTCCATTCCACTTAAACGGTTATATTTCAATTTCTACATTAAAACCACACAACACACATTTTACACAATCTGAATCATCAGGTATCATGACAGAATATTTTATACAATACAATAAATCCCCATTCACCCAGGGGATTCACATATTATGGATGTGATACAAAAGACAAAAGCAGTTGCATAGGCGTGTTTCTCATAAATTAGAAAATAATATTCAATCATGAGTTCAGTGTTACCGTGACATTGTTTTTCAGTCTTTAAAACAAAGTCATTAAAACAAGTGAATTTGAGGATTCCTCTTAGTCCACAGTTTGTTTGGCTGTTCTTCTTCTGTTGCATGTCTGACAGAACAGCTGCTCAAAGTAAAGCTGCTGCCCTCGATGGTCGAGACACGTATAATTTCCAACAGAACTCTGGGAACTGTATTGTTCAAACAAACCTGCTGTTGTTTTACCCTATATCCCATAGTACCACCTTTAAGCACTCAGTACAAAAAGACACTAATGAGAAAGACATACCATGATAATGAAGTATTCCATTGTTGTGTGATACACAGTAGAGCTCTATGGGTAAAAGTAAGCATGTTAACATCCTGTAGTGTTTTCTACATACAGGCTTGTTTCTTGCAGGCAGTTCTTCCACATGCTCTGCTCTCTCACAGTAAGCTCCAGATCATAGATGTAGGTTGACTGCCAACAAACCATTTGGTCATTGTGTGGGCTGCAGAGTTAGTGTGTGTGCCAATTTGGAAATGTGTGGTACCAAGAGACAAGCACACGTACACATCCTTCCTTCACAAATGCGTGCATATTTACAACTGCACATATATTCTCACAGAGATGCCAATGCTATCCCAATTAAACTGGCATATTTCCATATTTTGTATCAGTTTTACATTAAAAAGGGCAACACATTTTCTGACACAGTGAGGATTATTGGGCCTGTAAACAAGCTTTTGGCCTGACAAGTGATGTCAGACAAATTACTGGATGTTGAAGGTTAAATGCTTTTTGGCATGGCAGTGGCAAGGAAAGAAGAAGAGGAGTGGACCCACCTACACCACAGGTTTGTTCTCCTCTGCTACATCTACACCTGTTCTGTCTTTATCTACACAGATCAGAGTCAGAGACAGAGTCAGACAATAATATCAGTGTCAGTTTCATCTCAGTTTAACCACTACAGAGATAGGTCAAGAACAGCCTAGCTTGATATATATATATATATATATATATGACACACTCACTGCAAATATCTAATCAGCCGATCACGTGGCAGCAACTCAATGCATTTAGGCATGTAGACATGGTAAAGACGACCTGCTGAAGTTCAAACCGAGCATCAGAATGGGGAAGAAAGGTGATTTAAGTGACTTTGAACGTGGTTGTTGGTGCCAGACGGACTGGTCTGAGTATTTCAGAAACTGCTAATCTGCAGGGATTTTCACGCATAACCATCTCTAGGGTTCACAGAGAATGGTCAGAAAAAGAGAAAATATCCAGTGAGCGGCAGTTCTCTGGTCGAAAATGCCTTGGTGATGCCAGAGGTCAGAGGAGAATGGCCAGACTGGTTCGAGATGATAGAAAGGCAACAGTAACTCAAATAACTTGTTACAACTGAGGTATGCAGAAGACCATCTCTGAACGCACAACACATTGAACCTTGAAGCAGACCACTCCTGTCAGCTAAGAACAGGAAACTGAGGCTACAGTGGGCATGAGCTCACCAAAATTGGACAATAGAGATCGATAAACGTTGCCTGGTCTGATGAGTCTCGATTTCTGTTAACTTGTATCAATGGTCCAGGTTGCTGCTGGTGGTGTAATGGTGTGGGGGATATTTTCTTGGCACACTTTGGGCCCCTTAATACCAATTGAGCATTGTTTAAACGCCACAGCCTACCTGAGTATTGTTGCTAACTATGTCCATCCCTTTATGACCACAGTGTACCCATCTTCTGATGGCTACTTCCAGCAGGATAACGCCCCATGTCACAAAGCTCACATCATCTCAAACTGGTTTCTTGAACATGACAATGAGTTCACTGTACTCAAATGGCCTCCACAGTCACCAGATCTCAATCCAATAGAGCACCTTTGGGATGTGGTGGAACGGGAGATTGGCATCATGGATGTGCAGCCGACAAATCTGCAGCAACTACGTGATGCTATCATGTCAATATGGACAAAACTTCTGAGGAATGTTTCCAGCACCTTATTGAATCTCGAAAGCATTGGTTTGGCTCTTTTCATGAGATTTGTAGAATATTGCCAATTTTATTTAGTAATCACTATGATTCACCATTATGAATTTAGCCTTTTCTGTTTTTAATGTGGCAAAGAGATTAATTTTTCCCTTTGTGGTTTGTGCAGTTTTTCATTTGTATATGTGTGTAATGTCCTCTACATCTGATTCATTTGCATATTCCCAGTATTGTAGAAAAAGGAGTATTCTTTCACTTTAAACTTAAATACCTATTTTTATGTTAAATGGAGAGGAAGAAACAAATGGTATTTTTAGGGACTTTGATGGGGTCATTAGCAGTTAGTGGATATCAGTATTAGCTGGTAATATAAATGGCCTCATTGTAAGACATGCCGTTCCAAATAGCCTTTAATGTGGCCCTGATTAGCCTGAGTCAAGAACAGACAAACTTCATGTAATTTGTCCAGATAGGATCAGTTCATACATATTTAATATGTATGAACTGATATTTATTATTCATAGCTAATGGGCTTCCAGATAGATGAGCTCAATTGTTCTCATTCCACGAGGCACAAGTGCACTTGTTGGAGTGCAGACCTTTGTATGGACACTGAAACATGTGATAGGACATTTTGCTGTCCTTGGTTGAGTTAAAAAGTTAGAAGTTTCTCAGTGTCAGGGTCAGGACCCCAGTTGGATTGCATGATATGCAGACAGATGTGTCCTTCCTGCTTGAAACACTCAACAATCATGCTGATCCCCAAGAAATCCTCTATCGCAGGACTCAGTGACTACAGGCCTGTCACCCTGACGTCTGTGGTCATGAAATCCTTTGACTGGTGTTGGCCCACCTGAATGACATCCCAGGCCCCCTGCCGGACCCCTGCAGCTTGCCTACCGGGCAAACAGGTCAGTGGATAAGGCAGTCAGCATGGGACTGCACTACCTCCTGCAGTGCCTCGACTCCCCAAGGACATACAAGAATCCTGTTTGTGGACTTCAGCTTGGCATTCAACACCTTCATCCCAGATATCCTCCACTCTAAACTCACCCAGCTCACTGTGCCAGCCCCCACCTTTCAATGGATCACAAACTTCTTGAGCCTGGAGAAAATCACATCCAGCACCCGGACAACACTGGCACCCCCATGGGATGTGTGCTTGCCCCACTGCTCTTCTCCCTATATACCAACCACTGCACCTCAGGAGAGCCATCTGTTAAACCCCAGAAGTGTGCAGATGACACAATGGTCATCGGCCTCATCTGGGACAGTGATGAGTCTGCATACAGATGGGAGGTTGAACAGCTGACCCTCTGGTGCGGTCAGAACAACCTGGAGCTGAACACGATCAAAACTATGGAGATGACAATGGACTTCAGGAGGAGCCCCCCAACACTGCCCCCCATCACCATACTCAACAGCACTGTGTCTGTAGTGGAAACCTTCAGGTTTCTGGGATCCACAATCTACCAGGACCTAAAGTGGGCATCCAACATCGACACAATCAAGAAGGCCCAGCAGAGGATGGACTTCCTGCACCAGCTCAGGAAGTTCAACCTGCCTAAGGAGCTGCCAATCCAGTTCCTCACTGCAATCAGCCGATTGGTTTTCTGCACATCCAACGCTGCCTGGTTTGGATCAGCCACCAAACAGGACAGGAGCAGACTACAACGGAAAGTCAGGACTGCCAAAAAATCATTGGTGCAAACTTGTCCTCCATTCAGGACTTATACATCTCCAGAGTCAGGAAATGGGCATAAAACATCACTGCAGAGGGAGTTTTTCTGTGTCTCTGTAAATATAAAGAGTACGGTCTAGACCTGCTCTGTATGAAAAGTGCCCTGAGATAATTTCTGTTATGATTTGGCGCTATATAAATAAAACTGAATTGAATGGAATTGCGGACCCATCACACCCTGAACACAATCAACTCTTCCCCCTGGGTAGGCGTTACAGAGCACTGTACGCCAAAACAACCAGCCAACAGTTTCTTTCCACAGGCCATCACTAATGAACAGTGACAACTAAACAGACAACTTAATCAGTCATATAGTGTCAATAACACCAAAACATCCACTTATCTACAAATCATAAATTATATTCAAAGTTTAAAATACAAACTGTTTTTAACATGTACACATCATCCATCAGTGTCAAATATAAATCCTGCAGGCTGTATATACTATACATAATCACCCATTTCATGTATATAATGTAATACTACTTTACCCATTCAATATTTATTCCTTTGCACTATTTGTATCTGTTTACAATCTACAAAAAACTTGACTTGTATACACACACACACACACACACACACACACACACACACACATATATATATATATATGTTATATGTTGTTGGTCATTGTTGCTTTTTACATATATTTATATCTAAATCTCTATTTCACCTACTTGTATAATTTTTTGTTCTATGTTTAGTTTTACCTATCTTTGTTCAGCTTTGTTGTCCCGATGTTTAGCTGTATAGTATGTCTATTCCTATCTTCCTGTAAATTGTTCTGTGTGTAAGTGCATTGAGAGCAACTTAAAACTGGTGTCAAATTCCTTGTATGTGTACACGTACTTGGCTCATGATTCTGAGACAGAATGATGGGAAACCTGTCAGACTGGTTATGATATACTGTATGTTTAAGAAGCAGCCACTGTGGCTGAGTGTTAAAGCCAGTACTGAGGGTCCCTAAGCAGATCCTCATGCTGTCAAAACTAGAGGAAAAAAGTGTTCCAAGGGCGATAGTTGGCTTGGAGTGTCAGGGCCCTGAGGGGGTGGAGAATGATGTACAAGTCTACCGATTTTAAATATTACACATAATGACTTTAAAGTTCTTTTTTGGGAAACACCTTCAAATTTTTTTTTTAGTGTTAGAGTGTTTTTAGAATGTCTAAGATTACCACTTTTGAGTAATGTATTTTCTATACATGCCATGCTAGCATACTAGCGACTGTGCAGATCGGCTGATTGAATGTCAAGTGAGTAAATGAATGTACGAATGTGTGAATGATTTACTTTGCACTTAATCTGAATCCGTGAGATATTTCACTTCTTATAAAAGCTTGAAATAGGAAATGCTCTGTTTTGATTAGATTTTTCTAAACACACACAGATAAACGCACCCTACTCATTTCCCAGTGCTTTTTGCTAAACCTTTACAGGACAACCGGCAGCCCTGCCAAAACTAAATGTGGGATGGTGCCAAACACAGAAATAGGGGGAGCTCTTCAGGGGCCAGGGGAGAGCAGAATGAATGCCAATGTAACTCCAGTCTAAAATGCAAATTACTTGTTGGCTGTTACCACAGCGCGACTTCAGTTTTGGAGCATCACCTGCACCCACCTCTCTTGAGGGCCAATGTACTAAGGGGCTTAGCATCTTAAACTCTCTAATTAAAACTAGAATCCCTCCACCAGGCTCTAGAGCACCTTCCTCATCAAAAACCAGATTATTGAGAATTTAATTGAGGAAATTCTGTGTCCCACACCATCTGCGACCCGGGACTTCTGGCAGGATTTTGAAAATGGTGACAGATGGAGAGAACACAGTGTGTGTTGTTATATACATACATGTGTCTATCTGTGCACTCCACAGATAGACACATACAGATATAACCACACAAAGACCCACAAAGAGGTTTGTAGTTATATCAAAACCAGTTTTTTAGACAGTCTTATAAAATGGAAGGAAGGGGTCATTCAGATAAATTGGTAAAAAGTAAAAGCACTTTGTAGAATTCTTCAAAAGTGGGTTGAACTATAAAGAAAACTCATAAGGATGCATTTTTTTATTTTCCTCTTTCTCTTACACTTTGAATTGGAATGGAATTTCCTCTGCTGCGCTGTCCTTGTTGCTACTAATTCCCACTGTTGACCTAGGTTCTAAACAGTTGCAAATGCTTTTTCCCATACACATGGAGTTGTCCACTTCTTTCCACCTAGAGCATCTAATGACAGACACATCCATGAGTTTGAATCCATAAAACACTGCAAAGCAGAGTATAATATCATGAGGCAGGAGTTTACCACTCTGGAAATTGTAATGGCACCAATTATTTCATTCTCTTTCTTGATGATTGCGTGGTGAGTAGTATTGAATTAGAATTATGCAGTTCCTGTTACAAAGTAGTCTATCAGGAATGTATGCGTGCTCATATTTGATTGGCCAACACAGTGTGTTACAGGATGATGTTGCATTGTGTTGCAGCAGAAGTTTGAGCCAGGTTCAACTCTTTTGCCAGGCAACCCTGCTGTTTTTTTCTGGAACCCTCTGCATTGGCCACCATACTTTGTTGATGCAGTAGCCACGTTTAAATGAAAGAGGAGGCTGGACAGTGCCACTGATCTCAGGCTACATGCACACTACTAGGTTTTTGTTTAAAAACACATAACTTTTGCTACATTTACATCTAGCGTCCACACTACTCCGGCGTTTTATAATCCCTAAAACGGAGACCTTTTAAAACACTCCTGACCCTGTTTTAGTTTGACAACTCCGGGATTGTGTTTTAGTGAAGACAGGTGAAAACGGAGATGTTCTAAAATGATGACACAGACACCCAAGTTCGCTTCCTGATTGGGTCTTATCAGCCACGACGTGTCCTTCCCTGATTTGTCAGGCCCCTATCACGTGAACCTTTTCTGGAAAAAAACGAACAACATTAATAATGAATTACAACACTTACTTTCAGTAACAGTTCCACCTGGTCGTCGGTCCAAGCAGAGAAATCTCTGCTCTTACTTTTCTCCATTGCTGTTCTTCGGTCGTAGTGTTTTCTGCAACTAAACAACAAACCGCAGACGGTCTGCTTCCTGTTTACACCAGCACGCTCATGCCCAGTGCAGATTATTTATCTTTTTTTCCATCGTTTAATCTGTTGTCCTGCACCTGCCTAAATATAGGCTAACTCACACAATTCAAAAATATTCTGCCTTTTACTGACAAAGGGTGCTTTATGAAGATACAGTGTTTGGTCAATACCTGCATGACTCTACATAGCAGCTATGTTTCTAAGGCCTTTCTATGAAACAAGACCCAGCTGTAGAGAAAGTGATTGAACCTGTAACACACCCACAAATCAGAGCAGGACATTTTTCACTGCTAATTAGGGAGATTGTCATTTACAGGCTGTTCATTTATTCAAATGCTCCTGGAAGTATTCAGGTGCCTGCTGCTTTGTTTACCCAATGGCGCTTAAGCTTGTAAGCAACCATTAACAACATCCAATTCATATATTACAGTCAGTCAGATTCTAGGCTCATAAATGTGTTTTGTAACCTGTTTTTTTAGTATAGCACCTTTCACAGAGCAAGGTCACAAAGTGTTTCACAAGAGTAAAATTGTTAAAAATAAGACCATAAAAACAGTAAAAAGAAACAAACAATAAAACACAAGCAACAACAAACCCTAAAAACACACAATATTACAAACACTACACAGAGACCGCAGATTGTATGTCTATAGGAAGGGCGTTCCACATTGTTGGGGCCACCACTTCAAAGGCAAGATCACCTTTTGTTTTCAGTCGAGCACGAGGAACAACCAGTGATCCCTGGACAGAAGACCTAAGTGATCTACTGGTGATGTAAGGATGGAGCAGGTCAGAGATGTACACTGGTGCCTGAGCATGCAGGGGCTCTATATGTGAAAACAAGAATCTTAAAATGAATCCTGAACTTGATGGGAAGGAAATGTAAAGATGGTAAGATGGGTGTGATGTGAGGTGTCCTGCTGGACCTGGTCAATAGCCTTGCAGCAGCATTCTGGACCATTTGTAGACTGTCCAGGAACGACTTGCTGAGGCAGGTGAAGAGGGAAATTGTATTACAGTTTTTCACAATTGCTAAAACACATTTCTTGAAACCGTCCACCCTTTTCTCAAAACTGTAAACACAAACCCCAATTTTCAAACTACATTCACAGAACTTCTCTTCTTGCAAAATTAAACAATCGCCTCAAAACAGTTTAATCTGTGCTCAAAACTAAACAATGTTTTCAAATCATACAACAAGCCAGTCAAAATAAAAACACTACAGAGCATTCATTACACACTACATCAAAAAATGGAAAACACTGTGTTCAGGGTATGTAGCTCCAGAAAATATGTTTATCGTTGGCCAATTATGTTCTGGCCTCTCCTTCTCCTCTTCGTCGGATTGAACCCTGCATCATCTACAAAAATGTATTCATGGGGTCTTTCCATGGAATCCAATTTAAACACTCTCTATAGGTAGAAATAGATATAGTTTTGTAAGTGCTACAGAAAGACAGACCTATGCTTTAGAGTGTATGCACTCCTGATTTACACACATTACGATACAGGTGATGTTGCTTGACATTATGTAGTATAGTGTTGTACTGTAAACAATCAGCACTGAATGTGTATGAATGTACACTTGCACATACTGAAATCGTTGCTCTTTGACCCTTTCTGAGGGTACTCTGTACACTTGCTTCATGTGCACCCTGTTGCGTTGGAGGACACGGTCAATAGTGGAAAGGCTGACACAGTTGATTCGTCCAAAATTTGCATCATCTTCAACAACCCAGTGCTGTATTTCATGCAGTCTGATGGCATTGTTTTGAAGAACCATGTCAACTATGAGAGCCTCCTGCTGTTGGGAGGACAAAGGAGTCCTTCCTTCCTCATGTGGCAGTCTTGCAATTCTACAAAAGGGAACGTGCAGTTACAAAAATATACATGCAGTGAAAACAGTGATGGACACTCCCCCACCAGTCTCCTTTATACAGTATCGGCAAAGTAATGTACTGAAAGATCTGTATACAGTAAATTTTCAATGACCAAAAAAAACCCAAAAAACAATGACCCGTTCTCTTCTCTGAATCTCCTGATTATGGTGGCCACAGAGAATCTACTGAGATGAGGTTGGACTCTTTTTCCTGCTTCCCTCATCGTCATTCCATGAACTACAACATGGTCTATTACAGTAGCGTGAATTTCATCAGAAATTACTGTTCTTGGTCTTGGTCTTGGTCTTGATCTTGGTTGTGCTCTTCCTCGTCCACCACTTCTTACACGCACTCTTCCTCTGCCTCTCTGATTGTTTCCATCCATGGTATCAACCGTCAACCTTCAACAACCTGTGCACTCTGAACTGGCTTATATTGGTTTCATCATCATTAGCAACAAGTGTGATCAATTTTGAGTCGTTGTGTGTAAGATGTGACATCTGGGCTTTATTTGTGTTTAACTTTTGCCACCATTGGTTACCATTATGCATCACAAGTGCATCACAGTGCAAAATGTGTTTTAGTGTGTGAGAATGTGTTTAGAGTTTTGCAAAAAGAGTCAATGAGATCTGCAAATTGTGTCTAACTAGGTGAAAATTGTTTATGGTTTTGCCAAAAGAGTGATCGATTCAATAAAAGGGTTCAGACCACTGAGCATTTGGTTCAGAGAATGGGGTTTAGTATTTTAGCAATACAGAAAAACTGTAATCTAGCCAGGATGATATAAAAGTGTGAGCGATCATCTCTAGCTCAGGTTGTGATACAACAGACCTGAGTTTGGCAATGTTTCTTAAGTGGAAGAAACATGTACAGGTCAACAATTTGATATGTTGATCAAAGGACAAGCCTGATCAAATATAACACCAAGATTTTTAGGTTGACACTGTACTGTACTGTACAGCAGAAGAAAGAGACCCAATACACTGAGCAACCTTGGAAGCTATGCTATCTGAAGCAATGATAAGGACCTCCGTCTTATCTGCATTCAGCTATAAAAAGTTGTTAGCCATCCAGTCCTTAATGGCAGTCAGATGATTGTGCAAAACAGTCAGTTTGTCAGTCTCACCAGGCTTAAAAGAGCTGGATATCATCAGCGTAACAGTGATCTGAGATACCTTTAAATTAGCTAATAATACGACTTGTGGGAAGCATATATAAAGCAAATAATATAGGACCCAAGACAGAATTCTGAAGCACGCCACAGGAAAGAGCAGCAGTTTCTGACATGTAGGGACCAAGCGACACAGAAAAACTTCTATCCGAGAGATGAAAAGCAGAGGAGAACCAGTCCAGGGTGGACCAGACACATGTTGAATAAAAAAAAGACTCAGTAACATTAAGAAAATCAGCAGCAAAGCTGCAAGAAACATCATTAACGTGAGTATTAAAATCACCAACCATAATAACTCTGTCCAAGCTAATGATAGAGGATAAAAAAATCACTGAATTCAGACATAAAATAACTATTAGAACCAAGGGATGGTAAATTAAAATACAATAAAATGAATTGGAACGACCTTGGTCAGTGCAGTTCAAACGAGGAGAAAGCCCTAGTGCTCACCGTCCGACTTGGAAAGCAGTTCCTGAGAACCACTGTGAGTCCTCCACCCTGGCCTGAGGTCCTGGGAGTGCTGATAAAAGTATCCCATGCTCCTCTGCCAAGTCTCAGTCAGAAACAGGAAATCCAAGCCTTTAGAGATGAATAAATTGTTCAGTATGAAGGACTTATTCGCAATGGAGCGAGCATTTAGCAGCGCCATCCTAAGGGGCACAGACCCACTGCTAGCAACAGTCTGAATAGGGAGATGAACCGGTGAAGGTGTTAATGTCGGGGGAGAGCTAGTGCTAGAAACAGTAGCCTGAGATGAAACCGGAGAAGGAGAGGGAGATTGTATTGGTTTGGTGTGTGTGTGGAGTGTAAACAATCAGTCACGTGGAGAGGACTGCACCGCATGCTGTATGTTAGCGACTAGCATTTGTGGGCTTAGTTTGTCTGGGTGAATTCTGTCTCTCATAAAAAGAAATGCTACCTGATTATTGAGAAGAGAAGAAAAGAAAAGAGAAGAGGAGAGAAGAGAAAACCTTCAGCTGCAAGGCTGCATTTCCTCAACCTCTTCTAATTCAGCTTCAGTTCATAATTTTTACATTTTCCAGAATGCCTTTTGTCAGTCTCTAAAAGCGTCCTGGGAAAAGGCAAGGATGTGTCCTTTGTGGTTGCTGGAAGATTTATAATGTAAAAATTCTGCAGGAAGTGTTTTATTGACGGTTGCTTAAAGGGAAACTCCGGTATTTTTAAACATGGGCCCTATTTTTTTTAAACAAATTTTGGGGAAATGACTAATACTTACCATTAGTTTTGGAATTGGTCCAGTAGATCGCTTCCGCCAGCATCCGTGAACGGGCTGCAATGACTGCAATGCAATCCTTTGGGGCAACTGCGCCGTGAAAAGTCCGTCCACTAAAAGTGCTTGTTTTTGCCACTGACAGGCTCATACTGTTATCCTAAGTGTCTGACAACATTATGGAAAGGATCCCTACAGAGACAGACCGTTTGTTAAACAGTAAGATCTGTTTTGTTTAACCAGAAACAGAAAGTCTCGCTCAAGGAGAAGTCTCACTCTGAAATCTCGCGAGAGGTTGAGTTGTTGCAGGAAGACAAACGGATCTTACTCTTTAACAAACGGTCTGTCTCTGTAGGGATCCTTTCCATAATGTTGTCACTTAGAATAACAGTCTGAGCCTGTCAGTGGCAAAAACAGCCATTGCAGCCATTGCATGCTAAGTAGGCTATTAGTCATGTTGACCACAAAATTTGTAAATATAGGGCCCAGGTTCAAAAATACTGGAGTTTCCCTTTAACCGTGATTTAAAAAACGCAAGGTGTGAATTAAAAGTACTGAGAAGTTCATTTTTCTCATCATAAGGAGCACTACTCAGCCTGGGAAAATTGTTTAACAGCGTCTTCTGTGGCTCTGAAGGAGCTCTGTCAAGTCTGGGAAAAAAACACTGATCAAAGTGATGTCATCAGGGTTATCTCAGTATAGCGATTACACATTTGTAACAGAAAACCTGTGTTACAAACTGAAGGAGTAGAGTTTGAAAGATGTGGGTATGGTTCAAATGAAAGATGTTATACAGTTGCATCACGGGAAATGTGGGAGCAGTTTTGTTGAAGCAAGACCCCTACTAGGGATTAAATCAGGATATCTCAGCCTCTGCTGCACAGATTTTTTTCCTTTAATCTGACGTTCCATTGATTCAAACAAAAAGATCAAGCACAGGTGGCACAGAGCAGGTTTTATTTCAGAGAATGTGCTAATTCCATTTGACTATTCAGAAGCTGACACCTTGCAGCTAATGTTGGTATAAGTGAGATATTAAAGGTGTGAAGAGTGAAATGCTAGCTGTTGCCCTGTCACAGTGAGAATATGGGTGAGAATAGTGTGAAAACGCACTATGATGGCTTGACACACCTTCTCCCCACATAATCAACCATTGTCAGATACAGCCTGATACTTCACAGTTATGGTTTTAATATAGAAGGGCAGGAAATTAGAAGAGAGCGTTCTCTTTATATAATTACTGTCTGAAGAAATATGGGCTGGGTGTGCTAAACTCCCAGGCTGGTAAAGCCAAAGGCTGCTAACAGTACTTAATAATGACCTATAACAGATTTAAAATGTGTTGGTATGAGGGTTCTAATTGTATTTATTTTGAAACGTATACTATATACTATACTATAATTGCTAGGACCAAAGTATCATTTTTAGTAACTAAGAATAATAGAATTGGTGCCAATGCAGCATTAAGATGAACAATGGGTTTTATGAGGAAAAAAGTGAAAAAAGAAAAAAGAGTTTTATCAAGCCATAATGGAGCGAATCATGTTTCAGTTTATCTGACATTAAAGAAATCCCCCAACTTCGAAACTCATAAAACCAAACGTTTCACTGTGAACAGTGTTGTTCATGTATTTACCATAACCATGTTTGATTTTGGCCTGAAGGCTGGATATTTATAAAAGTGAATGAAACGTGCAATTTAGTTTTTCTGCATTTACAGCAGCATGTTATTACAAATTTACATCATTATTTGAATTGACTTTTTTTATGGCCATATATATCTTATCCTCTGTGACTACATATTTCAAAGCAGCATGAGTGTAGACCTTTAAGTTTCCAAAACTTGCAAGGACGAATTTTGGAAAAATGTTCTACAATGTATACACACACACACACACACACACACATACACACAAATATTCATTACAAATATTCGTTGTAACTGTTAGGCTACTGTCCTGTTTTATAGGCTCCTTTAATTTGGATTTTTATCTTAATGTTCTATGGTTTGCAAAGCCTGCAGAATTAAGCTCTTTGATCGTTCACTCACATATGTAGCCTACAGCCTAAATGGCTAAAATGTAAAATTTATTCTGATTTTGTTCTCGTTAATGTTCTCATAAGGAAAACACACACACACACACACACACACACGCACACACACAGATATCATCTTTGCTGCGTATAAAATAAAGAAATATACTGACTTGAAACGCAAAAAGATAACAAATCATAAACGTTTCAATCGTGATCCAACACCTCCAACAAAACACCGCCGAGTCATGGAACTTCTTCTTATGAGTCTAATTAACGCGCCCTCCATGTCGCAGAGAATACCGTTTAGGAACATACAGTATACCTTAATAATTTGTTTTAACGTGTGTTTTATTTGTTGTATAAAACAAATTTGTGACAAAGTTGAATGAAGCAAAAGTGTAGCGCACCAGAACAGACCATCCCCCCCAAAAATCCACCTCTTAGCTGATAACAATGTGGCAATTAAATGTTTGTCTGTAAAAAAGGTAGGCTACAGACAAACGTATTGCATTAGTCATGTTGGTGCATTGATGCATTTTCAAATTGAAGCAAGACACTTCAGTAAAAAAGAGGGAGAAACAGCGGCAGCGCCTTCACTCACTGAGGGCGAAATACATGACAGCCTATCGACATCACACCACATTTCAACAGCAAGTTCTTCAAAACAACAAAAATGTTTGCACATTTAATTTGACTGTGGATTAAGAGGCTGGACGTCTGGATACATTCTCATTTATTTTAAATAGCTGCAGTGGGGATACTTCATTTGCTTTATTTAATCGTGAAGGAATCTCCCGAACATTTCAAGGCCTGAGTGTAAAGCGACATTATTAACCACCAATATCTAAATCAATGTGAGCCTGACGGCTGTACAGTTCCATGAAACGCTTACATACAGTCGGGAATAATCCCAGTATTCCTTTATATACAAACATAGCCTATATATATTTTTAAGTTATTTACATATTTCCAATGAAAGTTTCACTCATTCATACTTTACACAAAATCACAAAATTAGACACCGAAGAAAGAAAACAAGCATGGATTATTCGTTATACAAATTACATAAATTAATAATATATGCTATTATATGATACTAATAATCACTATAATAATAATAATAATAATTATTATTATTATTATAATGAGAAATGCAGATAGAAACGCGCTGCTTGTTTTTAACTTCTTTTCATTCAGATGTGACGCTGTCTGCTCTGTAGGCTATTCGTCCCCTGTACCTTTGTTTAGGCCTACTGCTATTGCAGTGTGGTCAGTTGTAGTAAAAATACCAGCTTTAACTAAACGACCAACCAAATCAAAACCAAAAATGCTAAATATCGTGTGGGCGCGCCCACGTGTGTGTGTGTGTGTGTGTGTGTGTGTGTGTGTGTGTGTGTGCCACACCATGTGTTGTCTTTCCAGGGCCACATCATTCACAAAACGCCCGTGGTCCCCACACAATTAGGAAAGCATTCAATTAAGAAGAATTAACGATCGTCCATCAGATCAAAATGTTGGTTACATTCTGAATATTGTTTTCCGTTATCAGAGGGATGATGATCATCTCTATATATGGTTCATTAATTATGGAAAGGCTTGTTTAATTCCTCCTGCACCTGGTAAAACTGGCCCCGGAGGTGGATGTCATATGGGCCAAGGTCTGCGGAGGAGCCCTGGCTGACGGAGCAGTAGCGGAGGCCGTAATGACAGCTCCGGTAATCCACCGCTTCCTCGTGCTTCAGGGAGAAAATCCCGTTGAAGTTGATGGGTGGGCTGCGGTGCCCTGCGTCCAGGGGGCTGGAGCAGTCTGGAGAGGGACTGTCGCACAGAGCCTCGTAGGGGCCGCAGAAGTAGCCGAAGGGCCGCAGGGGCCTGCCGCTGTCCGCTGAGCTGGAGCCCACTACCTCAGGTCCGTGGTGGTGATAGGCGGGGTAGAGGGAGAATGACTCCCCGCCTGGCTCCGAGATGAAGCTTCGGGCGTTGAGCTGCAAACAGCTGGCCACCAGGTTAGTGGTGGGCTGGGAGAGTCCCTTGCACAGAGTCTGGACGAACGTGAGTAGGTCCGGCCTTTTCCCGGTTTTCAGGATCTCACCGAGGGCCCAGATGTAGTTCTTGGCCAAGCGGAGCGTCTCTATTTTCGACAGCTTCTGCGTCTTGGAGTAACAAGGAACCACTTTCCTCAGGCTGTCCAGCGCATTGTTCAGGCCGTGCATCCGGTTCCTTTCCCGCGCATTGGCCTCAATGCGTCGCAGTCGAACCCGGTCCAGCCGGGCCTGGCTCAGCTTCTTTTTATGAGAACCCCTTCTTCTCAGACCTCCCGCTTGTTCCTCCTCCTCCTCCTCCTCCTCCTCCTCCTCCTCTTCGCCGGCCCTCACTTCATCCTCTCTGTCGGACTCAAGCCTGTCATGCAGGGCTCTGCCAGGTTCTGGCTTAACCGATTTGACTAATTGGTTGGTGGCCCACCTGGTCCTGAAGGGACTGCCGGACTGGTTGGAGGGCGGCTCGTCAAATGGCAAAGTCAACATGTTGTCCTGCAGCATGGTTGGAGGAAAGCGAAAATAATATTATATATAATATAATAGTAGACGTTTTTAATGAGTCAAAAAAAAGAAAAAGATAAGCTTGTTTCTACCTGCAGTTTCAGAAAAAAGATCACCACAACAACCTATGCATCTTTAACTAAAAGGCCAAAAATCACTATTATTTGTATTATATCCTAATTATTTATAGTAGTAGTAGAAGTCATAACAACTGGTCCATCTCTAAATATCTGGGAAAAATGCCTGCAAAACATAACATAACACCACATAACATTACATGAGATAAAATAACAATAACTCTGGGGTAAAACTGAGATATAGCATAAATCCATAGGATGGGAAGTTTAGAAAAATAAGAACTGTCATACAGCTGTAGCTACTGAACATAACCAGCCCACCTCGTTTTATTAGTTGTCTATTCTTCTTCTTCAATTAGACGAGTCAGCCTCATACAAAAATCAGACAAATCCTGGTCCATTTGAATGTAAACGTCCTTCTGCCAGTGGACTGCTGAGCTTCTGACCCAGTTTTAGTGTTAAATTCCAGTGAGCATCTTCCCAAAGCTTCCAGACACTCAGACAGGCTTTCAGCAGCAAATATCAGTTCTTCCTCTCCTCTCCTCTGTCTCTCTTCTTCTTCCAGCAGTGAAGGCATCGATGCCATCTGCTGCTGACGTCACCAGGCAGGTTAGCTCTCCAGGGATGCTCTCTCTCTCTCACTCTCTCTGTGGCTCTATGTCTCTCACCCTCTCTCTCTCTCTCTCTCTCTCTCTCTCCCTCACCCCATTCCTCTTTTCCAGTGCTCCCAGTCTGGCTGCTGTGCGGAGATTCAGTGCCAGTCTATTCCCCAGAGACAGATTGGAGTTTAGATGAAAGTCTGAGCAGTGCAGCTCATGTAGTCATGTTCTTGTGATGATACTGGTGGATTTGTTCACACCACTTTATTCTCATTTAATCAGCTCACTGTGCTGTCAAAATAACTTATAGCAGTATCAGGAAAACACCAAATAATTCCTCTAAACCAGAGAGAGCACTCCAGACACGGCCATATTTGTATAAAATCCTCTCAGTATGCTATATAAAGGATGGACACAATAAAAGCAACACCCTACAGCTTATGAGGGTATACAGTTTGTGGTGTTATATTGTCTCCATAAAAATGGAACATTATCAGTTACACAAAGGTACAATTTGTTTATGGGTTATGATATTGGATTGTATTATATTTGGAATTTCATGGTTCAATTCAAGTCAGTTTTATTTATATAGCACCAAATCATAACAGAAGTTATTTCAGGACTCTTTTCATATAGAGCAGGTCTAGACCGTACTCTTTATATTTACAGAGACCCAACAATTCCCACCATGAGCAGCTCACTAGGCGACAGGGGCAAGGAAAAACTCCCTTTTAACAGGCAGAAACCTTGAGCAGAACCAGAACCAGAACCAGGCTCTGGGTGGGCGGTCATCTGCAGGAGGAAAGAGAACATACAGTAGCACAATGCAAGTTCCACATAGAGATGTAAAGTAATAGTAATGGTAATGGTATTAATATTATATATAAAAATAATAATAATAATGATAATAATAGTAATAATAATAATAATAATAAAGACTAAAAATAATGGCAGCAGCGGCTGTTGAGCAGGAACGTGGGGGCAGCAGGTGGTCTGCAACCACAGATCCAGACTCTACAGCTCTGCAACCACGGATCCAGACTCTACAGCTCCGGGGGCAGAAATACCTGCAGAAAGGCAAAGGCTGTGTTCTGTGGGAAACAAGCCATATTTAGCATATTTAGTCTGCCTTTTACATCCCATTTAAGACCAACATTAATGACAATGTTAGCTATTTTGTTTAACAATTAAATTAAATTAAATTCAATACAACTTTATTTATCCCTGTATGTGCAATTGAATGCAGCAGCTTTGGCTGCGGCAATTTTTTCGAAAGCATTTATTTGTGCTTTTGAAATTCCACCTCCCTGGATGCCTCAGCTGGCGCGGGTCTTTCTGGTCCAGTACGCACACCAACATCTGAGGAGTCAAACTCCCCATCTCAAACTAATCACTTCACTGCACTAATCGCAAATGCAAATATGCAAATTCATATTAATTAATTACTCTGTTAATTAGTTATCTGGGCTTTGTGGGGCAATAAATCATTGTGAGCAGCAGATAGAAGTCAAAGAGGAGGCACCATCCCATTTTGACATGAAAAATTTAAAACACACATACACATGCATGCATACCCCAAAATAGCCTCTGTGCTCACATTGCGGTGAAAAAAAAAAGACCCCTGGCCCACTGACACCACTGTGAAAGCAAAAGGCAGTGTAATTGAAAGCCGTGGTGGGGGAGAGAGCAGCTCTCAGCCTGTTTTTAGCAGTCCTACACAGACTGAATTCATTATCACATTGCCTGCTCTTAAAGACAAAGTGACGGGAGGCCATTCTGTAAATGAAACTAGTGGCGTTCACACCATGTGGCTGGGCTCACACTCTCTGGTATTAGTGGCAGTAGAGGCGTTTCAGTGTACCACAAGACAATGGTAATTAGATGAATCTGGAACTCGTTGTAAGCACCAGTTTGTTAGTGGAGACCTACTGAAGCCTCTGATAAACTACTTCAGTGAGAGATCCAAGTTTCAGAACTTGGGAATATCAACCCCTAAACTGCCCCAACCATCACCCCACTTTACATAGAATAATTAAATCAGTTAGGAATGAGAAAACAAATGCATAAAATGACAATAGAGTCTTTAAAAATAGTTTAAAAACAGCTTAAAGCCACTGTGTGTAGGATTTGACACTTTGACACAAAAAACATGGACATCCTATCCATGGGTCTTTGCATTTACACCCGGTATTAAAAAGCGTTCTTGTTATCTAAATTGTGCCCATTTTGTGATCTGATCTCAAAATGTCAATTAGTTTCTAGCTACTGCTACTACTTGTAGCTTTTGCCAGGCTTGCGTAAGCTAGCAGGAAGAGGTGCAGTCACTGTTGCATTTTTAAAATATTCTGGGAGAGAGGGTTTTAGCTGAATTTGAGGGTGTAGTGAAGCTCAGTGTAAGTTCAATCATCTTTATGTCTCATTCATTTTACCTCTCTCTCTCTGCTTCTCTTAATCAGCTGATTATGGGCGTTTTCTCTCTCACTTATCCAACCAGATTTTGCCACAATTTCCATCAGCCAATCACATTGCTGCTGCAAACTTTAAGTCTGTTCTGCTCTCGCTGTGGATTCGCTGAGACCCTCCTCCACCCTGTTCACCTCCAGTTCACCACATTCAGTGTCCGGGTCCAGCTCATCACAAGTCCACTGCTCATCACATCCAGATCTTCATCCATCCTTCTACCAGTATCTAGACTCCATCGGGGGGTATCCTACTACTCATGGCTTTACTACCCTCTTAAAAAGTATGATGACGTCACGATGGGGTCTAATCACCAAAGACTCTTCACATTCCTCATCTTTACTATGCACGTGTCAATAAATATTTGTTCATACTGAAGTCTCTCCTGGTTGAAGTGAAATACTTGAACCACAGTAAAATGTACAGCACATATCATGGAGACATACAGTGTAATAGCTCATCATTTGTCCGGGCGTATTAAGAGCATACTGTATACTGTAGATCATTAAAGGGGCATACATAACAGACAGTGTGTGGTTAAAAAGACCACATAAAATAACTACATCTCATAAAATGCAAAAAAATAAAGCCACACAATATAATACAATGCAATACATTTAATTTGAAAGTAATTTGACACTCATTAATGAAGCACACTTAGGAGCTAAAATCTGCTATAAGATAGGGGGTTCTTATTCTGATCTTGGGTGTGTTAGTGCCGTGCATATCCACATACAGGGCACACATTTTTATATGAGGAGTGGGGCAGTGGATCAGAAGAATCAGCATTTGACAGGCTGAATATGGATTAGAAGGAAAAAGGCTTAGAGTCATTGGTTGGCTGTGTAAAGACATGAGCCACGTTGGAGTCAGGTTGGGTTATGGCTGATGTGGACCCCAGCTGCTGCGCTAAGGAACTCATGCAATCATGTACCATCGAACCCCTGTTCCAAGGCCAATCTAATTGTCTAAATTACAATCCCCCCCTCTCTAACCCAGCCATC
This sequence comes from Maccullochella peelii, assembly GCA_002120245.1. Lineage (NCBI taxonomy): Eukaryota > Metazoa > Chordata > Actinopteri > Centrarchiformes > Percichthyidae > Maccullochella > Maccullochella peelii. The sequence continues at coordinate 4,786 of LKNJ01004996.1, read as the reverse complement.
ATACAAACGGGAGGCACAGTGGGAAATATTGCTTTGGCTGGATTCCTGGTCTTTAAATTTAAATGCAAGAACTGCTCAACCAGCACCAACCCCCACCATGTTGAAAACAATTAGTGTATAAAGAGCAATGCAATCATCTCTATCTCTCTCTCTCTCTCACACACACACACACACACACACACACACACACTTCATGCTTTGCTATTTTTGTTTTAATGTCTTGGCATAAAGCAATTTGTGACAATTTTAACTATTTTAAGTGCTGTATAAATAAATGCTGTAAGTGTTATTATTAAATACAAGCACACTGAAATATCCAAGGGGGTGATGATTCTTTGGTCTTATTAAAAGTCTTATTTTCTAATGGAGCTGCTTAATGATGCATGTCACACTAAGGAGCTTGTGGGTGGGGCAGATCTCAGCATGGCAGTGCCACAGCTTGCTGCTGCTTTTACAGTAACGGCTGCTGAGAGGCCATTCAGTCTGCGTGCACACACGCTGTTTGTAAAGGACTAGTGATGCTGTAAAGAAAGATCTGCCTGCCATGGCAGGAAACCTGTCATGGAGAAGATGTGTAGAAATGCAGATGATGCCAGTGCCCCAGTAAACACCATGACACTGAAGGTCATAAAAACTAGACAGTCACAACACACAGCCCATGTTCCTAGGAAGTACATTGATATCGGACAATTCTGTACCTCCCGATTTACGTCTAATGCAATGCAGGAAGTACAGTAGTTTTAGTAAGTGTCTGCTAGCATTATAAGACAAGAACATTATCCCATTATGCTATAGCAGATGTCTAAGGAAATCAGTCAGCCACTTGTAATTTTCTAGTTCTCTGATTCATCGCAGTTAAGATGGTTGTTGTGATAATGGCTAGATTTCACAACAAGTCCTGAATTACAAGAAAATCATGCAAATCAGGGTTGACTCCACTCTAGTCCAGACACTGATGGTAATGCACCTGAAGATGTTTGGTAACTGTCAAAAACGCCAGAAGAAGAATAACTCCTGCCCTTTAACTACAGAAATAACAGTTTGTCACGCACAAAGATCATTCAGTGGTTAAAGTGATCATGGATCGGATTGAAGCTATAACAGCTAGTAAGCCAGTAAGTAGACCTAAAGATACGTTTTCTGTTGTTATACAAACAGCCAGTGTTGGCAGCTAACTGTAATATCTTGCTTTGAGACGATTATTGAGTAAAATTTACGAGACCCTACTAACTTGCCTGTGTGTTGCATTTGCATTTTTAGCCGTGCTAGCAGCATGACCTGTCAAACAGTTGGCCCACTACTTTGGTCCTAACTGAAACCATTGGACGGATTGCCATTCAGTTTTGATTCATAGTCCCCAGAGGATGAGTCCTGACATGTTTGATGTGTTGGGAAATGGTTGACAGTGATGTCAAATATAGAGCAGTGATGATATCAACCATAGTTCCTAACCTAACCCTGAAAGTAACCTCAATCCTAAACACAATTCTAATGATTTGTTAAAGTGTCTTTTTTTCAATTAAACAACCAAAAATTTATGTAACAACAACATGGTGTTTACAGTTTTCTCTTTGTTGTTCTTTGCTCTGATTGGTTGGCCGCTGCCTGTCTTCCTGAGCCATAGATGATCCAAAAGGCCCATCTGGCAGCCTGCTCAGGGTGCTGATTAGTCATGGACTCGGCCCCCTGCACCCTGCCCACTCCCCTACCGACTCCCTTGGGTGTCTGTACATGCCACCCACATACAAGCTGTGCACGACAGCCTCCTCTGACAAGCCTTTGGCCCCAGTCTTGAACAATGTGAAGCAGGGATTAAGATCAGGGCCTGAATTCATTCAAAGACTTTTTGTCCTTTATTAAGTTAGGGTATCAGCTGGGAGAGTGTGAGTACTAGCATGCAGGCACAACCGTGCTGAAGTGCAACACCACTATACCTTAATTATTATTATTTTGTCCTTGCATTTTCAGCTGAATAAGCAGGGTTCCTACAGGATGTGTGGGAAGTATAGACAGATTATTTGGCAATTTCAAGGTCATGCAAAGTTTAGAAATTGCCCAAACTGTTTGAAAAGAGTAGGAACATAAAGTAAAACAAATCTAACTCCTCAAAGTCAATAGATGATCCCGAATTAATTCAGCTCACGCTACACACGTCATGCCATTGTAATTTCATGAAAAATGTTCATTTAATTTATACAAAATTAATTTACATTTTCATTACAAACATTTTATGTTCCGGTGTGCCTCTATGTGCACCTGGCAACAGCAGGATGATGTCTTTGTGGCCTAATTGTCACTGGCATGCCATATGTTTGCTAATACTGACGTGTACAAACACACACAGGTAATACATTTTACTCAAGACAGTGGATTTGTGTTAAACATTCCGTCCGAAGCTTCAAACGTCACTTGTGCTTCACAAAGCGTCTCATCGTTTTGAAAGTTTTGCCGCTGAGCTACGCTATATATGATGCCTCAGTGACACTCAGCATTATTGGGCTGAGAGGAGATCATTTGTGAGATGTGGCGAATACTACTGGAAAACGACGTTCAAAAGTTTGGGAACATTCCGATCTGATACCACCAAATAAGGTAGAGTATAGACTACTTCTGATGTACAACTTTTCATGTGCCATTAATAACATTATCATGTCAGTATATGATGACATGGGTTGTCTCTTAAGAAGACAATTATTTTAATGTCCATGTAAAGGAAATTCAGATATTTGTTTCTAAACACATTATACGCTGAAAACATGTGAAAAGAAGGTGAACTATGTATCTTTTGGGCGGGCCTAAAATCATGGCTTGATGACACAAGCTTCAATAATATAGTAATACTAGCCTATTAATATTAATTATTTTTCCTACAGTGTCCAGAAAACAAAGGTTGGATGAGGCCTTGGTGGACATGATTGTTATGGATGGCCAGCCATTCTCTGTGGTAGAAGACGAAGGCTTTAGAAACTTCATAACTGAAAACCTGTCAGGATCCAGGGTCTTGGACTAGGTTTTGTTATGTCTGTTTTGGGTTGAGGATCTTATTTTGAAGTCCTGAGTTCATGTTTTCCTCTGTGTTCCCGCCTCTTGTCTCGTCCTTGAGTGTATCCACCTGTTCCTTGTTACTCACCTGTGTTTCATTTCCCTCGTTAGTCTATTCCTATATAGACCTGTCTTGTCCCTTTGTGCTTTGTGGTGTCATTACCTTATGTTATGTGTGTTCAGAGTTGCTGTGGGTTTGAGCGTTTGGCTTTCTGTGTAGCTTGTGGGGTGTCTTTTTGTGAGTACTGTTTTTTTTGTGTTAGATATCGGCTCCTGTGTTTGGACGTTTTCCTGAGCTTGCTGTTACCCGACCCGAACCCAGACTCGTCTATGTGTTTTGCTTGTTGTTTACCTGCCATACACCTGCACATCCTACAATAAACCTGGTAAACCTACTCCCAGCCTCCTCTTCCTCTGTCTGCGCTTGGGTCCTCTCCTACCATGTATTGTAACAAAACCTGAAGCTGGCCACTGTTTTTTTTTTTTAGGGGTACAGAAATTTACCCTGACTCACACAGCAGCTCACTTAGCTGAAGCAACTAAAAATGTCATAGCAGAGTGGGGAATCACAGAGAAAGTCACTGGCATGATCACAGATGGGGTCTATGATATAGTAGCTAGTGTTAATCAACTTAATGTCAGACATATTGTTTTGAATCTTAAAATATCTGCACCTGGGTCTGCAAAATTGTGGTACAGTTCAACTTCAAATCCAGCAGCACAGCCAAAGAAAAGCTGTGTGCCATGCAGACCAAAAATGGTAAAATATTTTATTGCAGGACCATGTGCCTAAATGCCTCATGGTATTGGTGCTAAACTGGCCAACAATTTAAAAAAACAACTTTGCTGACAAATTCAATGTGTTGGAAAAAGTAACTTCTCTGTCTGTGGCCACGTTACTGGATCCTAGATTCAAGGAGGTTTTGTAACCCAACCAGTGCTCAAGCTGTGGAAGTCCAGAGGTACAGTATGTTGTAGATGTAGAAAGAAAGAACACTGCTTTTTGAATTACATCGTTCCATCATGAATACTCCCCCACTACACACTTTACCCGCACCTATCAAAAGTTGCCTCTCGGTACCTCTGCATACCAGCGTCCTCTGTGCCGAGTGAGAGGGGTTTTTCGAAAGGCTGGGGAAATTGTCAGCCAGAAAAGAAGCCACCTGAAGTCCAGCACAGTGGGAAAAATATTGTTTTTAAATAAAAACAAGTGGAATAAAAAAAACCAAACCTTATGCCATATACTGCCACTTTCACCCTGTGCATAATATGAATGAATGTAAAGGTAATACATGATAGGAACAAACTGGGCCACTTGGGTCCACTTGTAGCAACTACCGCATTATCAAACTTTTTTATGTTTAGGCACTCTCAGCACTTGGTTAAGGTTAGGAAAAGCTTGTGGTCTTTAATCCAAAAATGTCAACAGGGACTTGGAGCACGACACAGGCTGTGTTTACTGTATTGACATTTAACCAAAACGACAGTCTGTCCCTGACCTTAACTGAAGTCCTCCTGTTGTCAAAACCTAACCACACTCTGGACTAGAAACCCCAGTCTCCGGTGTCAAAGTCCTGCTTTTGGTACGCAGACCACCCACCCCCTGCGACTTAAGTGTGGTACATAAATGTAGCGCTTCACTCTAAAAAACACTGCCTGTAAACATAGTCTAGGCAGTGATTACACTTCTCACCACAACATTGGGAAAAGAAATTAGTAGCCCTGAGCCACCCCTTAGTTATGC